>CM073130.1:18237056-18487056 GCA_037039145.1 Fundulus diaphanus | reverse complement strand
CTGAGGCCATTCTGCTGAAACCCGTTCTGCTCTCAGCACACAAGCCCATCTATTTCTGTTCCCGTTTGTTAAATATTAACCACAGATTCCCACTGTCTCATCCACTGTGTATAGGTGTAAGTGTGTTTATGTTTGGGAGACAGAGAAGCTGCACATGAAACCTCTCTATTTGTGTGTGTGTGCATCAAGTGTTTCATGGGTGTGGGTTTTAGCCTGAACAGGGACCTTCTTGGTGTCACAATAAAAAAAATTAAATAAAATGAAATGAAAAAAAAAAAAACAACTCAGGATAACTATTTAGAGCCACAGTTTCCCTTCTGTGGTTTGTGATGTAAAGTATTCATACATATACAATGCTCAGAATAAAAAAATAAATAAATAAATAAATATTAAAGAACTATAAAAAGCTGTTATGTGTAAGGGCATTAACACAACTATATGGGATGGCAATCCCTGTAAAACAGTGATTTTACAAGTAGAACAACATTATTATGAACTTAAAAAGTTTGATTCATTTGATTCATAGTTTGGCAACTTATAGTCAAGTGCCACCAATGTATCGATTTTAAATGGTAATTGATGCTGACCAACTTGAACCAAGGAGTAAACATTACAGTCTGTGGCCACAAGAGATCGCTCAGCTTGAAGGGCCCAGACCACGACAGAACCCTGTTATTGGGCTTTCTGTTATGCTATTAGCAGCTAGCGCTAGGAGCAGAAGTATGTTGTCCTTGTTTGAAACCTCGCTGTTGCACGTGAGCTTTATGTTGTTGTCAAACATCCGTGTCATACTGTTAGCTTAGCATGTAGAACCATTACGCTCACGGTCTAATTTCAGTATAATTTTGGCAACTTTCAGCGCAACGGCCCATTACGCTGAAATGTGCTGACACATTTTCTGACTGATGCGACTTATATTCCAGAGCGAGTTATAGTCTGAAAAATACGGTAAGTTCTAGTGCAGAGATGACAAACCCCAGTAGTTGAAGCGGTGTCCTGAAACTTTTGAATGTGTCCTAAGTCCTTCACACCTGGACCGAATGAGTGAATTATCTCCTCATGCGCTTAGGTTCTACAGAGTACTGCTAATGACCTAATTATGTGATTCAGGTGGGTCAATGCAGAGATACATCTAAAGGTAGCAGGGCACTAACCCTCGAGGACTGGAGTTTGACCCCCATGCTCGAGAGAATTTAGATCCTTGCTCTAACCTTGAACTTTCCTATAAGGCTGGCAAGGTTTCCAAATTCCACATGTTCTATAACAGAACAGGGCTGAAAGTCTTGCTTTCTCCCGCTCTCTTGTTGCTCAGATGTACTGCAGAAGCAGCAGAACCAGACTTGCTATAAGCGGCCATCCTTTGCAACTGGTGTTTTAAATCAACATATTCCAAAGAACATGGACAAAACAGAAAAAATGGCAAAATGAAACCTTTGTTACATGTATCAAAAGGAAATCTAACTATATTCTTTTACCGCTTTTTCTTTAGTTACTTTAGTTATGTTTCTCCACTCCTGAAAAGAAGCTGACCATCATTGCCAGAGGTTAGTTTAAATTTCAGCACTGGCCCTTTTATGCACAGTTTAATGTCCTCATTGAAGAAGAGTGGCTTCTCTTCTGGTATTCCAGTTTCCTATCACAGGTCATAGTGTGTAGTTGTGCTAGGTACAAACTCAAAGTAAAGCATGATTATATTCCTGTATGTTGTACTTGTGGTATATTAGGGCCCTGTCTATTGTGTACTAAGCTTCCTGTTTGTTCATTGGTGGGATAGGATCCAACACTGTGAGTAAAATAATTTTCATTTTGAAAGGAGATTTCTTATACCATGATTTTCCGTCACAAGTACATTTTATCAAGGAGCTGTTCTTTTTAGCTCTTTTACGGTGGCCGAGAGGTACAAACGCACAGCAAGTACATAAGTACACCACGCCTCTTTCCTAACACTCTTAAAAAGTGCTGAAAACCTCAGAGGGTCTGTTACACCCAACACAAGCTGCAATAAAAAGAAAAGAAAAAAAACTTACAGGACTTGAACAAGTCACACTGTGCATGTCATGTCTGGTTTTTCCATGGTTACTCTGAATAGCAGCAGTTCTATTCGACCGGCCTGGAAATGTCTGGAAGAGGGAAATGCCTCCTTGGGGTGGATTTTGCCCCCGTTTCCCCCACTTCACACCCTGTTTTCGACATTGATGCTTTAAAGAAATCTGTGAGAAATGGTAAATGACATTTTTTTTATGAGGAAACAGAAATAAAAGAAAAAAAAAACAAATAATGGGTTTGGGTTAAATAATAATATGTTTGAGAGTGAGAGACAGAATAGGAGAGGGGCTCTCTAAGCTGTAATGTTAAAATTGACAGCTTTATGAGATTTTTTGCCTCAGCCATGGCGGGAGTGAGGAGAAAAGGTTAATAGCGTGGAAGATTTTTAACCGCAGTGAAATACATTTTTGAATCGTACGAGCTGCGTTAAACTGGCACCTCTGCGAAAGCGCCACACTGCTCCTCCCTGCTGTTTACAGTCTGAAAGGCATACAGAACTTATCGGCCTTCAGTGTGTGTAAAATGAGAGATAGCCTCTGTAAATCTGCGGATTTGATACAGCACGTCTGCGTATAGAAAGCTGAAGTGTCCTCTTTTCTTTTTCCTGTCAGACGGGGTTGATGGTTTGTAATTAATAAAATTATATTTTGGTTTGACACAGTTTTTCTGGACTTCCCCGGAGAAAAACCTCATTTTTCCTCGCCCTCGGCCAATTACTGCAAAAGGAGTGCGTTCACTCAAAACTCCTCGAGTCAGCTTGGTTTGACCCTGCTGTTGAGTAAGGCCAGAGAAACTCGGGCTGTCCCTGAAAAAAAAAAATCTGCTAAAAAACTCACAAGCTGGTGGAGCAGAGTGGTAAACAGCCAAATGGAACCAGTAGAAATTGGGGCTCGTGGGAGCACAAACACGGAGGCAAGTACACAGTTTAAAGGTTTTATTGAATGAGTGTGGGGATGGAAGCAGAGGAAACTGGGAGGGCTCTGGTCGCTGACTGTGGAAGAGAAAGCAAACAGGACTAAGCCCCGGCAGCGGGCAGGTAGGTGGTGTGATTATCTCAGAGGCTGACTGACGGGATGAATGAATGGTTGGGTCCTGGGGGACAATGAAGCGGCGCACAGCGAGCTATCACTGACAGTCTGAGCAGTGGCTTGTAGCGGGTTGCTGGTCGTGGAGCACGTTGGAGGGTGGACAGGCAGATGGTGGTTCGGCAGGGCACAGGGAGCATCTTCAGCAGTCCTGGAGCAGGAGATGGGCAGGAGTACTAGGAAGGCTCTTGAGGTCATAGTCAGGAAAAGCTGCTCAGATTTTTTCCAAGAAGGCAGAGATAGAGAAGAAGCCATGTGAGAGTCCAGGCCCGAGCCGGTAATCTCTTAAGGGAGAGAAACATTGATGAGCCTGGATAGGTAAGGCAACAGGAACAAGGGTTCGGTCAGGTTACCGCTCTGGGTGAGATAATCCTCTGATGCCTTCCATCTGCTGCACCCTGCTGGAGAAAGAATCTGTAAACAGACCTGGGCACCTTACAGTGCAAGCTCAAAATAATAGTGACTCCTGCAACAATGCATGGCTGAAGATGCCAGACGGTACGACATATTGCTGAAGCAGTATCACTTCGGAAAGGTCCAATGAAGATATCAAGTTTCAAGTGGTAAATCTGCCTAAGATTGTTAAAATTGGACTGGATGAGGAAATAAAGATAGTAATGGAACCAGTCCTGACTAGAATAATCAAAAGTTCCCAGGAAACTTCTAACTTTATATTTGTCATGGAATATATTTTGATATTTCGGATTTGTCACACTGAAAAACCACAGACCACCCGATTTAAACCACAGCCAAAGATTTCCTTACGATGCTTTTGTAGTTTTGTCCCAGATAGCTGAGATTGCACCATGTGAACCTGGCCTTAAGCAGCCACCTGCAGGCTCTAACCAATCAGATAGCCTGACTAATTACTCACCCAACCAGAGCTTTTTATGCTCCCAGTGTTATTCTATACAGAGCAGGTTAGCCACAAAGGTACACAACTCAGTAGAATAAGCATAAGTGTCCCACTGGGAGGAGACTCCAGGGAGAACTCAGAACTCGCTGGAGGGACTACATATCCCATCTTGCCTGGCAACACCTTGGGATTCCCCAGAATGAGCTGGAGAATAATGCTGGAGGAGGGAAGCCTGGGTTTCCCTCGTGGACCTTTCACCCCCACAACCAATTTTGGATAAGTAGAAGACAATGGATGGATGGTTGCACACTTTTATTTTCAATTATGTGTACATTATAATACTAAGATAACGTTTTTGTTTTTTTTCAAATTTTATCATTCCTCAATTTTCACGATTGAGGAAAGATAACATTGAGAATTTCCTACTGCCCCATTTCTTGTGGGTATGAAATAAGGTTAAAAATGGGCAAAGGTACAGTTTACCCTGTTTTGGTATTAACGGTTGTTTTTAATGAATAGCCAAGGTTTTTTTTTGTTCCATACACAACAAGACTGCATTTGAACTTTAAATCCAGCTTCAATTAAAAAAAAATGTTTTCTGCTCAGTTTCTGTAAGGTCATTGTGGGAGGAGAAAATAACAGGAGCATGTTGTGTTTAGAGTTATGATGAGTTTTTTTTAAAAGTCTTGAATAACATTTTGAGGATGGGATAGATAACACGACTTAAAAAGGATCATTCTCAAAACTCTCCAGCCCTACAAAGTTAAATAGCATCAGGCAACTTCTCTTTTTTCCCCCCATTTTGCATAACTCAAGAAAAACACCATCCATTCTGTAAAAAAATGCATTCACGAAAACACACTTTTTTATTGTTTTCCTGACTCAGGTAGAAGAAAACAGTGAGAATCCCCTGTGCAGCTGATGCAATGTTACTTTTTGTGTGAACCCCTTTCACCGGCCTGCGCCAGACAATTAAAAAGAGTGTTTTGTTTTCTGGAGGCTCGGTTCTTGTGAAAGTCAGTGTGATGAAGCTCTTGCTTTTTATCTTGACCTTGTAGGAGCCTCCATCACCCTTCCAAATTAATATTCAAAAGCCCTTAATTAAAAACCCGCCACCCCATCCTTCTCTGGAGCAGGATAAACAAATCTTGGGCTGTGTTTGTTCCCTTCTGGCCCATCCTATAGTGTTTTTTTTAATGATTTCACTTCAACCTCAGAAAGGAAGAAAAAAAAGTGTAATGTAGCACAGTGCAGCAGAATTTGACATAAAAAGATGAAGACAAGACATAGCTGGGGGTGAGTGAGGGGAGAATGGGAGGTAAGTAAGGGTGGAGGGTGTACAGTATCTCAGAGTTGTAGTTAATTACAAAAAACATTAATGTTTTATTAACCCCTTTATCAGTAATTAATCATGGGTCTTTGATGTAAAGTTCAGCTTACAAAAGCGCAAGAAAAAAAAAATCTCTCATCCGTATTAGCCCATTAAGCCGGCTGGTAAGGACCAGTCTCACTAACTGCCGAGTGCAGGACAGCCTCCGCAGGCATTAAAGCATTTGTTTTGACAGCACTGTTTGTTTTCTACTCCCAGAAGCCATTGCAGTGCACCTCGAACTCCCACTAGTCTCTCACCAAAAGAGCCAGTTTGCATTTCAAATATGATGGAGCAATTGCATATTGTACACAAAAATTCTACCTTTCCAGCGTAATGCTTGCCTGTATTTCTTTATTACGTGTTATACTTGACTTGAGGACAAAATTAGATTCTTCCCCTCAATACAATGGTTAGCTCTCCGTTTTGCCTCTTCCTCTTTGCTCTATGAGGTTTCTATCTGAAGCGTATCACTGCTAATATATATCTCCGGAACCAATGCTGTAGCAGTATTGCAGGAAAGGTTATTTTGGAGTAACACATATTTCCAAAACCATGGATCAGAAGATACTCAGAGACGTATGAATCAGTCCTTCATGTAGATAAAGAAAATATATAAAGGAAAAAAACACAAACACTTGATGTGATGCCAATTCTTTGCTCAAAGATAAAGCTGAAAAAATAACTTTGACTCGCTTATATCAAATGCACATTCTCATTTCACAGTTTCGTCAGTGACTGTTCAGGCTGAATCATTTCACTGGTGAAACACCTCATCTATTCATATACGTTTACCTTTATTTATAAAGGTATATCTCATTTAGGCAGAGGAAGCTTGATTTCAAGAGAAATCTGCATGAAACAACCCTGCATGTTATCCAGTCCTTTCACAACTATAGCAAGAGGTGTTTGTGCATCCTCAACACAAAGACACTTGTCAGTCTTGTTTGTGGTGTTAATGGGAAAGATCTGAAGGCGTTGTTACGGAGAGGAGAGCATCATATCAGCGTATCATCTTTGCCTTTTGCAGATGATGTAGAACTGTCAGCATCTTCAGGCCAGTACCTCCAGGTTGATGAGAGTTAGCTTCTATAATTCTGAGTCCCTGGTTCTCAACCGGAAAAAGTTGGATTGTTCCCTCTCTGGTGGTGGGTCGGGGGATAGGTCTATGCCTCATGTGGAGAAGTTGAAGCATCCTGGAATCTTGATCTTGTTAATAATTGATGATGGGATTGAGTAGGAGATGAACAGAGAGATTGAGGCTGTATTTGCTGTAATTTGCACCTGTCTGTGATAAAGGAGACACCAAAAGCACAAATGCAAAGATACAAGTCACTGCAATAAGCCTTGCTTACCGACACAGCCTTGTGGTGAATTCAGTTAAACGTGAAGTAGAGATACTTTTCCTCTGCACTGAAAAAAATCAGATAAGGTGGTTTGGACCTCTGATCCAGATGCTGTCTGGGTATCTCCTCTTGAAGGGTTTCCTCCCTTTGGGAAGAGACTCGTTGGGCCTAGGGATCACCCAGAAAGAGCTTGAGAGAGTTGATGTGGAGAGGGATTGCTGGGTTCTGTTACCCCTTAACCCATCCTCAGATGAAGGGCAGGCAAAATATGGTTGTTAAAGTAGGCAATACATTGTCTGCAACAAAACAACTGAAAATATCAAATAAAGGCAGAGGAAATTGTCAAAAACATTCAAACAGAAACATTCAGTGAAACTTTTCCAAAGATGTGTTTAAAATACTTCAGTTGGATTAACCCACATGGGGACATTGGGGAAGGGGCATTGCAGTAAAAAAAAGCCTCTTTTCCAAGTTATGCAGTTCTGTAATCAAAATGTAATAAAAGTCTGAGAGCAGCAGGTTTGGTTGCTTGGTTTGAGTAACATAACTGGTGGCAAACCAGTTACTGATTCATAAATGAAAACATACTAGTGCCACAATGTGCTTGATGACCATCAAGGCCTGTTAACCATAGAGTAGGAAGTCCAATGATAGGTAAGGATGTCACATCCTGTGAGTAATCACACTGTTTCATAAAAAAAACAGCAACCAACCTTTGGAAAGTGTTAGCAGGATTGTTCACATAAATTAAGTTGCCTTCGCTGATTTAAGGTGAGAAGGTTACTTCAACTAATACTTTTTCACATTAAATAAAGAACAGGATTCTTGTCTATAAAACAACTTCATGTTTATTTTGATTTTTTAGGTCATTGTTTGTGGCACTAGTGGCCTTCATTCACATGAATCGGACAGGAAATGTGGAACCAGAGGGTGGGAAGCAATTGAATATTGAACCCTGGACAGCTGTGCTAAGAACCAAAGCCCATACACGTTGGTATGGCTCCAACGCCCTAGTTTATTTATTTATTTTTTTAAGATTTTTAGTATGGGATTTGAGAGAGATTTATACCTGTTAAATTAGGAATGCATGATGGCTATAAGGTTGGTATTGACCAATTTTAGTCATATTTTACCATAGTGGTATAAGTTCCCTAAGTAAAGCTTATTAATATTTATTTTCATCTTGTCTTTGTATCGGTTTCAGTAGGGGGAAGGGAGTGGGTTGGCCATGTAGTGTTTGTTTGGGCATGTGACAGTGATGGAATCAGAATCAAAATCAGAATGGTCCTGACTGTCATTATGTAAACACGGGACCCTGTACATACCAAAATTTGGTTTGGAGCATCACAGATTTCACAACATAAAGGAGGAAAAACAATAACAAGAACACATTTTTAATACGGTTGGAGTTGGAGCTATAAAGTGGAGTTAACAGTAAAAGTGAGAGCCTAAAGGGGAGTGATGGCTTTGACAGCTCGAGGGAAGAAGCTGTCTGTTATTCCATGTTCTGATGTTTCTAAACTGCTTTCCTGAAGGCAGCAGTACAAACAGGCTGTGGTCAGGGTGGGAGTGGTCAGCAGCGATGGTCCTGGCTCTCTTCTGGACTGTTCCTCTCCCTGATTTGAAGTCCAAATAAGGGAGAGGAAATCTCACAATCCCCTGCACTATTTTGACCACCTGGGACAATTCCAGCTCCCGCACCACTCTGTTGCACTTAGACGCTGGATGCTTTCTATTCTAGCTCTGTAAGAATTCATAAGCCCTTTGGAGGACAGAGTGACCCTTTTCAGCTTCCTGAGGAAGAAGAGGCTCTGTTGCGTCTTCTTAACCAGGGCCAAAGTGTTCCTGGTCCTGGACAGGTCAGAGGAGATGCTCCACCGCATCTTCATGTCACTTTCTCTTCGAAAGATTATGGGAATATCTGTAATATACAGTATATTAGATAAATATTGGTTACAGCCCATAACAGCGATACAAATATCGGATATCAATTGGTCCAAATTTCAATATCGGTGCATCCCCAGTTAACTTGCAAAATATTTGGAAAAAGACATAATTACTTTGGGTAGGTTTATGGATATAACAGCAGGGATTTTGTTTCTGTTTGAAAACATATGGTCAGTTTTTCAGAGTTTATTCCCAATTTGTGGTGGAATGAATGTGACTGAATAATGTCAGTTGCAACCAGCAGATGATCAAACGGCATGCAAACCGTGTTTGCCTTACAAAAAACAGCTGTGTCATTAGCAAGGACATGGAAATAATAATATAAACTCTAAAAAGTGTTGGCCCCAATAGAGAGCATTGAGGAACACGTTTTGCAACATGTTTGTGGTAAAAGCTGAATATGATGCCCGAGTTTAGACAGGCAATAGAAAAAAAAAAACGCTGATGGCTTGGTGTTAAACGCTATATACAAAACAAATGCCATTAGATACAGAATTCAAACACATTAGAACATTAGAACATCATATCCAAGGATCCCGCAAAATTATTGAAAATCTTTCTGAAAGAAGTTACAATGCTGTGACATTTTCTAAAACTAAACTGGGAGGGAGGTAGAGTATTACTCAAGTCCAAGTATTTCTTTAATTGATGATCAATAAGTATCTCATGGTCTTTTGCTGGATGCAGTGATTGGAAACGGGTTAAGTAGTTTAATGGGAACAAAACTCTTCCATATTTGTTTTATGTTTTGCGCTTTGTTTCAGTAAATATACCAAAAGTGCAATGCCTTCCACATTTGTTGGCACCACTGGTAAAAATATATAATTTTTTTTTTAAAAATGTGTCTTTGACAACAGAAGCATACTCTCAAAAAGAAAAAGACAAAAAGAAACAAGGGTGTTAATGAAAAAAAAATTCCAATATTTTCTGCATTAATGTCCGTGATAAAACCCTTTCCCTTACAATTGCCTGATGTGTAAAATGAGTTATGCTTTATTTACCACAGTTGTCTCTATAGGCTGGTTTAGTCAGTTCATGAGAGAGATATTCGGGCCAAATTCTCTGGGCGTGCTCGCGGGTGTGACGCGCTGCGCGCTCTTGTTCACCTGACTACTTTTGTAATAAACTGGACCGGAAAATCCGATATTCAAGCCGGACACAGTGTTTATTCTTAAAAGGTTTATTGAAAAGTGAGGAGACGGTGATAGGCAAGGCAGGCAGGTAATAGCAGGACCTACTGGTGATAACTGATGGCTAGAGTAGATAGAGACTGACAGACCAGGTGAAGATGACTGAAGCAGGTAATGACCAGAGTTGTAGCCTATCCCAAGAGAATACACAGGAACAAACTGAAGCAGGCGACACACACAAGCGTTAGTGAGGCAAACTGGTGAGGACTGGGTCAGACCAGATCCACAGGGGGGAACAACATAAAAACTGGAGAAAAAACACATTCAGGCAGAGAGAAGAGAAGAGACAATGTGGCAGGGAGTGGTTGTGGGAAACAGGTATAAATAAGTGGAATCACAGGTGAGCTGACTTGATGGTGATAAGTGGGAGCAGTTGATGCTGATAATGGTGAGCTGAGCGGTAATTGAGCAGTTTGGGGCATGAAAATGGAAAGGGTCAACCATTCAGCCCCAAAAACACATAAACAAAGACCCAAATCATGAAAACTTTGTTGAGTCTCCGCTGCCATTGACGCATTAGCGAAAGAACATGGGCTAACTTCATTATTTGGAACTTTTTTTTACCTCAGAAGACATCACGCCTCTAAACAAAAGACCTGTACAGTTGCAGCGACAGGTGCTTTTCCTCTTCTCCCATGTGCGTTCACAACACTGGTGTCAATTTAAACTTTCCACCAGGGGGGCAAACTTCTGCAAAAACTCTGGAACTTGCACTGTGCTCCTTTAAATTATTGCTTTGACTGTAGATTTGGTTAACTCATGAAGACCAATAAACCTCTGCCTTAATTGAATAGTATGTTCTCTTGTCGTTTCTATTTTGAAGAGATGTTAGTAGAAATGAACATCTGAGTCACATCATATCCATTTCCCAGACAGTCAAGGAATACTAATTAAAAGTTACTCGACATTCAGATTAATTCAATTAAAACATATTTTAGTTAAACACTACAGGGTGTTAGGGGTGCCAGTAATTGTGGCACTGATGAGTTTGTAAAAACAAAGTAAATAAAAAGAAAATGGATATTCATTCCCAATTCAAATTACAGACTAGATTTTGCCAGACTTTCTTGAATGTGAAAACGTCCTACTGCAGTAAAACTCTACTTTTCAAGGCTATTCATGAATGTTCACCATGGGTGCCAATAAATGTGCAGTGTGTTGTATGTTTGGGCAACATTTAATAACTTCAGTGTGGGCTAAACACACTCTTGAGGAACTGAGGAACAGTGGAAAAAAAGTGTTTTTCCATAGCTTGAAGTACACAAAGGCAGTTAAAACAGCAGGACAGCGACCTTGCTGCCAGTTACCCTTTGGCGCACACTATCACACTCATATAACTGCTCAACACGGTTTCGAATACTTGCAAAAAATACACAATCTAGCATGCTGTCAGGTAGATTTCAAGTAGGATGTAGATGGAATGCCAGGACTAGGGGTGTGTTTGTTTTAATTCAATAAATATCACAGATATGTAAATGAATTCCAATCAGTTGTGGATAACATTTTAAGTAAACGTTCAAAATACAAAACGTTAAAGTGAACATATAATTACACGCAGGTGGACACTTTTCCACAGTTCAGTGACTTCAGAATGCTAATGGTAGCGCTGCAGTATGTTTAGGGGTATTAAAGTAGAGAGGGCTGATTACAAGTGCAATTTGTTTTCCGGATGTTTATTTGTAAAAAAAAAAAGAAAAAAAAAGAATTCCTTTAACTCACAATTATGCTCTACTTTTTGTTTGTCTATTGTATAATATCCCAACGAGATACATAGAAGTGTGACATGTAGTGGAATATTATACAAAATATTCTACATGAAGCAGAAACACCCAGCCCTGTTACTTCACCACCTCTGGTCTGCCTGTGACAACAACCCTTTCACAGTCCTAAACTGAAATTAATTAAATGCAAAAATGTATTTTTAAAGACATTTCGTTTTAGTAAGGGATATCAGTGTTAAGGGAGGGAAGACCCCAC
Source organism: Fundulus diaphanus (assembly GCA_037039145.1). Lineage (NCBI taxonomy): Eukaryota > Metazoa > Chordata > Actinopteri > Cyprinodontiformes > Fundulidae > Fundulus > Fundulus diaphanus. Next base: position 18,475,240 of record CM073130.1, on the reverse strand, counting down.
TTTTCAGTATCTTATTTGCTAACCGAAAAAAAATAATCTAATTCTGTTGCATTTTCCTTCTACTTTACTATTATACACTGCTTTGTGTTGTCCCATCACACAAAATCCCAATACGATACTTTTGTGGCTTTAAGATTACAAAATGTAGAAAGCAGGTTAAATACAAGTGACAAGTCACTGTATCTTTTCACCTCTAACCCCGGCCTCTCTGCCTCTCAAGGGGCCGACTGGGGTGATCCAGGGGTCAGGGGTGAAAGAGAGGCCAGCTGGACTATGAGAGGGTGATGATGAGGTCACCAGACCCAAGAAATTCTGCTGTCTATTTGTGTCCCTGTGTGGTGTGTTTGTGTGTTACTGTGTGTGTCCAGGGGGAGCGCAGGGGTGCTGGAGCAATATTCGGGGTGAGAGTCAGGTCAGGTTGCCTATGTACACCGAGGCTGGGGTGTACTGCACGGGTCACCCAGTGGTCACTGTGGAGTTTCCTCCTCTGGTGCTTTAACCACGCTAATTATTACCCTTCTGTGAAAACCTGTGCACTCGAACAAACACATTCAACAGCAGATGGACTGACAGCCAGATTATGAGAAGAAAGTGAACTAAATGCGCTCTTGTTTTCCTTCCCTCCTATCCTCTGATCTACACACAACCTGAAAGCCCAACGATAAACGCATAAACACCACCCCCCCCCTCTCCCACCGCCGCCCGCCCTCCACACACCACACACACACGCGTAAACACACACCCCAATCAAGGCACATTCCCTTCTCTGCAAGAGTACAACAAGACACTGGAGGCCATGTTACCATTGTTGATGCGTTTGTTGTTATTGTTTCTGCCTGCCTTGATTAAATTAGGAAATCCTTTAAGTCGGCAGAAAAGAGGGGAGCGTTGTTTTATTATTAAAGAGGAAAGAGACACCCCAGCAAATGTTGCGCTGGTTAATGAGAAGTATAGCAGAGTGCTTCAGGACCTGAAGATTTCAATAACATGGCACAGCCCCCCCCCCCCCCCCCCCCCCCAAACATTACCCCACCCTTCAACCCCTCTGTTGGGAGGAAAATACACCCCCCCCCCCCGATCCCACTTGCCGTCTAGTTGCTCTAGTTCAAGCGTCTGTAGGTTTTGTTGTTGCATGTCACCCCCGCCTCCCCCATCCACACCCAACACCACCTTCCCTTTTTTTCCTTTCCTCGTTTTTACACATACAATTTGCATCATTTGGTTTCTATTTCACCTTGATATTTTCAATCCATTGGAAGAGCTGAATTTGACAAATTCTGTTGTTTATCACAATAAAACCATCTGTGGTGCTATTTTTTCCCACTTTTGTGCAAAATAACAAATAACTTACAGTGTGAAATAAAAAAAAACTTAAATATTTCTGTTTAGAGCAGGGAAGTTGATTAATTTAGAGCTGCATTAGATTAAAGATTATTGGTGGTCCTTAACAGTTCTAATTGGTTATTATAGCCTAATTGGTATTTTTTTTGTCTCTAACTGAACGTTAAAATGCAACATGTCACACTAAAAACCGGAACTCTACATTGTCCTACTGTCATCTTTTATTGTAATTTTGAAAGAAAAATAGCAAAAAAAAGTGTTAAAGAAAAATATCTAGTTATACGTTTTATCTGATGTCCTAAATCAAGTTGTTATCCGAGAATGGAAATCTGTTCTCCACAAATGAAGTGTCCTAAGTGACATCTAAAGGGTTCTTAGAGCAATCTGAAAAGTGTCCTTTAATAAGTTGATTGAATTTCAAAAAAGGTAAAATAGTATGAATTCTGTCGACAAATTCAAGAAGAGCACCAAACCTTCATATGCTGACCTATTTAATTCTTCTTTTGAGAACATCCACTGCCCTTTCAACAGCCCTTTCAACATCTACTATTAGCTTACAGGAGCAAATTTTCTCTTTCAGCAGCAGTTGCTAAACGACAGATTGTAACACTGCCTAGAAGGAATCCAAACAGAAATGCCAGTTCCAGAAGAATGAGAATCTCGTCTTTTATTTTCTTTATTTCTGTCACACAGATTGTCGCGTAGGTGGATGCCACTGGCAGGGCAAGGTCACAGTCGCCGTGCGGATTTAGCGCGCGCGCGGATGTGTGCGAAGGTGTTTTAACTTCTGCTATTCAGAGTGGGAAGTGGGCGCGTTTCATTGTGCATGCATTTGCCAAAGTGTGAGCGGCTGCATCTGTTGTTTAGAGGGTCGTGTCAGATTGTGGCTTCATCAGACATACTGCAACTGCACAGCCTCCTACACGAATGCTGCTTTCCCATACAGCCGACACTGTGTGTGAGAAATGTACCGCATTATGTTTACGTACACATGCTCACAGTCTTTGACCAGGCAAGGCGATAAACAGACAGCAGTCCTTAAAACATGCTCTTGATCACTTAAAGTGTGTAATCTCCTGATTCAGTAAAGGAAACTGAGACTATATCATTATAGCAGTCTGTCAAAGGTGGTCCTACCTTTGTTTGTAGTGCCTTTTCATATTACATCTGACTACATTTTTACAGCTAAAATGGGAATCTAATCACTTCAGAAGAATTTCCCCTTCTACATACTAGTACTAATTTTAATGTTGTTTCAGACACTTTGTGTATTGCATTCTCTTGCTTTGGGCTGCATAGATGTAGACAAATGCCTCTGATATGTCTGTCCTCAGCCAGAAGAACCAACAAAGAGTGAATAACTGCACTAGGATACAACGCAACTGAAGAAGCTACCTTGGTTCAATGCATGAGGTTTGGTTGGTTGGACCATTGGTTGGTTGGCTGTTATGTAACTAGGGAGCGTGTGACATTCAAATGCACTATAGGAAAAAAGGCAACCCAGCAGAGGCAGTGTGTTGTTTTGGACAAGCTTTTCTTTAGAAGTCCTGAATCATGCTGTCCATGTGCACATTGCTTTGACATATACCATCCAACCTAAGCATTGTTGTAGACCATATACCACCTTTTATGGAAAGGTATTCACTAACAGTTCAGGGTTGATTTGATGAGGATTTCAGGTGTTTACTTGGCCTCAAAATTCCCAGTACCTCAGTCCGATCCAGCATCTGTGGGACATGCTGGACAAACACGTCCATTCCTTGGAAGCCTCACTTTCACCTTACAAAAGTTAAAGGAGACCTATTATGCAAAATTTACTTTTTGCATGTTTTTGTATTTCCATGTTGGTCTCTACTGCTTCTAGAAATAGTCCAACCACTAACATCCAGCTGTTTTTTGGCAATGAGGGGCTGGGCACAGACAGGCCTTACCTAACAACCAGAGCGCTGCACACGGCAGGATATGCCAAAAGACTTCGACTGAAGGACGTTTCTGGCAAAGCTGCAGATGATGGAGATGAAAATACTTAATGACGTCTCTTGTGTGTTTTGTATTGAGTTTTGGCATAAACATGATTTGGCATTTAGCACAAGCTAATGCTAATCATAGGCTACTGATAGCCCTGTGTCCATGTAGAAACGTATCATTCAGAAGCCTCTTGCTGCATCCTTGCAGGAGGCTCCACTTCTTCTGCTTTTGGGTCTGACTCAGGGTCAACGATGTACTGTTTTACCATTGCGCATCTGTTTGCAGCCATTTTCACTTGTATAAAGCGCAAGTGTAAACACTGAGTTGGAGGGCACGACCAGAAACATTGTATTCGCATAGAGGCAACAGAGTCGTAAAAACAGCTCATTCTGAAAGGAGCTCAAAACAGGCCGAACCGAGGAAGTGAAATCTCAATATCTGAGAATGGTTTTGTGCAAAAAAATTGAATGAACATGTTTTGTATACCCCATAGATATATCCTATAGGTCCCCTTTAAATGATTTTCCTAAAAATGCGTGGTGTCAGATATGACACCCCGTTGGGTTAGGTCTATTTTGGAAGCTAAAGGCAAACCAACATACTGTTAGGCAGGTGGTCATAATGTAATGCTTGATGAACCTATTCACCACCAATTGTGTATTTGTGCAATACCATCACATAATTTTAGTCTATGCTATGCTTTCTGATATATTCACCTAATAATATTTTGACCAGATGGAGTCACTCATATACTATTGGATTCAACAACCATCCCCATATGGTCTGGTGATTATCAAGTAAGAAAAAAATACTGAAATAAGTCCACCTTTCTGTGGTGGCACGATTCGAGGTTTCACTAACTGTGCTTAATTTCTCCAACCATAGGCCACGACGTAAAACCATTTTTAAATACAATAACCTATGCCTGTCAAGATGAGAAACAACTTAGACAGTTTTAGGTCTAAGAATGCTATCATATTTACAATGCCTTTAATCTTAGCATAGCAAATGTTTCAGTAGCAGGAACTCAAAGACTTGATTATTAATCATATATACTTAGTCCTCCTTATTTTAGATTGGTAACAGCCAGAGGAGACAAGTTTTCTTACAAAACATGTACTTTATTAAAAATGTCTGCATAATTTAAGCAAATGTGAAATGGCTACCATAATCAGACTTCAAGCTAATAATAGACAGCACTAAGCAGTTAAATGAAGAAATACAAACAGCTGAAATTAAGATCAATATAGCTTCTAATCTTCTCAGCATATACTGAGTTTAATATAATAAAGAAAAGTGGTCAAATAAGTGATGGAATTTTTTTGGTTGACACTGAAGGAAGGATAAGAAGAGAAAGATGTGACTAAAGCAGCTAAAGTATTCAAATTTACAGAAGCAAAAGTAGCTCTTTTACCTTTTCTTCCTTCCTCATTCCACAGCAAGGTTATCAGTGAGCTACAGTGCCAAAGGTCAGACAGGACTCCTCTCTGTGAACCCTGACCCTGTCGTGACCCCAGGACAATCAGTTTCATCAGGTTGATGTTCCTGCTGAGTTCACATAGGTCATCTGCTCTTCAAAGACACGCTGAGCTCCCAGTGGCCCGTGTGCTCACTCAGGTCATTGTAAAGATACAATACACTGCACAGTAAGGATACGTATTGCATAAAAACAAAATCCATACAAATCGGACAGTGGCACAAATATTTGGTGCATCCCTGGTGTTTCAGGTTGACAAAACTGCTGAGGCCAACCCTTGACCTTATGGGTAATGATGATACTGATGACTTGAAGGCCATCTTAGCCGGTGGCCATCTGGAGCAGCTGACATGGTGGCCGATTGAGAAGGAGACTTACCACTGGCCTTGAATTGATTTTTTTTTTTTTTTTTTTTTACGACCATGATCCCACCCCTCCACTGAGACTCAGGATCTTTGAGCAACATGGTCACCCTGAACCTTGACCTTAGAGAGTTGAAGAGGAGGTCAGTGTCAATACCCCACTGACCATCTTGATCATTTTCTAACCACAAAATATTACATCATAACAGATGCCTTCTATAGTAAGCTTGGCCAGTTATGCACATTTTTCTGTATCGCACATTTCTTAAAAAGTTTCTAGTTGGTTCGGTTTTATTTACATAACCTCAGGTTAAGTCCTATTAAAGCTCCTTTCACATTTTGTCAGTTTAAAGCCACAAACTTCAATCTGGGATCTTATGCAATAGACCAACACAAAGTAGTGCTTAATTGCAGAACTAAATGAGTAATACTACACCAGTGGCTTCCAAGTCTTTCCTTTCAGGATTTCCCTGAAAGGAAAACCATTTTCCTTTCTTCCAAGTCTTTCCTTTCGTTTTCCTTTTTTTTACTTTGACAAGATTCCTTGTCCCTGGTGAAAAAAAAGTATCCCGACAGGATTCTGTTGCCACCACCATGTTTTACTGATGTGTCCAGGGTGCTGTGTAAGTTTTCCACCCATTTTGCAAGTAGGTCAAAAAGTTACACTTTGGTATTTCCTGGATCCACTACAAGGTGTGTGGAAAAGTGCAAATTGACGGTCGAAGCACAGCACCACCAGTCTGAATGATTCTCTGATTGGAGGATTTTACTTTAGATGAAGGCTACCAGTATGGCTGCATATATTCTGTTTGCAAGAAAATATTACCTTTTAATCTGATAAGACATCTCAAATCAGTTTTGTTGGAAATATGTTGAAACACAAGTACTATTTTTCAGATTGGAGGTTTTGCCCATAAAAATGGGACTTTGTTGGACCTTTTTTTCAATAATTGCTTTCCTGCTTCCCCATTCATCCATAAAGGCCAAATTTTGGAGCACAGTAAAGTAAAGGGTGCCCGGTCAACAGGTTGCCCCCTAAGATGTGGATCACTGAAGTTCCTTCAGAGTCCCAATACTATTTTATGATCAATGGCCTCCTTGCCCATCCTTCCAAGTTGGTTTAGGTAGGCAGCCGCATTTTGTTAAGTTTACATCTGTGCCATACTCTGTCTATTTTCTAATGTTGGATTGAGGGGGCCTGAACACCTTTGCAATAAAAAGAGATTACTGCCACTCAGTGTTTAGTGGCTCAGTGTCATCCCCAGTTGTGATTTTTTTTTTCCTTTCAGAAACCTCTATTATGTAGGTAAAATATCCCTGATCGTCTAGTGATAGCACATGTTGAGTGTGTAGAGGGCCAAAGCACTTTGCAGCTATTACTAGCTCTGTTGCAACATCCGCCCCCTCCCTCCAATTGTTGAGACACCTCTAAAATCCTGAACCGTCCACACCCCTTAAAGAGACACCTACACATACCACCGCTGCTGCATAGTGATCCCTATAATCCGACAGGCTCCGTCAGTGACTGATAGCTATTGTTGCATTGGCAACCTTTTGTCATCTGACAAAGAGATGTGGCTTTGGCCCTCATCCCTCTGCATCATCCTCTTCCTCTCACTCTCTCGGGGTATGTGCAGGGGCCCCCAGCAGCCCTATCATGATGAACGATGGAGTCCCAAGGATTGGTGAGAAGGAAGAGGGTGGGGCGTGACAGTGCCTAAAAGGCTATCTTCATCCCAGGGAACTGATAAAAAGCGTAATGGCATAAAACAATTTAAGCCAAATGGTTTGCTGTCAAAATCAAACAAACCAGCTTCATTAACACATAGAATAAGATATTGACATCATGGAACAGGCGTTAACCAGCAACTGACATGTTTTCCCTGTTCAGACATTCTTATTTTTGCTCATTTTGCTTGTTTATTATTATGATAATGAAGTCACAGTGTTGGTGTCATCAGGAGAAATCTAGCACTTTGGCCTGGTTCCATTGCTAATGTATGCAAGAGTTGCTTTTTTCCCCCCTCACATCTCTGCCAGGAGGAAGCTACAAACCAAAATGGCTTCTAATTGAGCAACCAGAAACAATAAAACACAAAGACCTGTGTGGAGATATACGAGATACAGTGAACGATTTGTGGAGTTTTAAATCTAGCTTTGAAATAACGTTCCCTAATATGTTCCTGTGATCGCCAAACCACTGCACATGATAAAGAAAAACAGGGCTTTGTTTTTCTTTTCTTTTCCTTCGTGACAGCAAGGATTTCAATGTAATGAGTGGGAGTGACAGAGCACTACTGACAAGCTTAAAGCACTATAAATGTTGGGACAATACGAACTGGCAGACTGAATGCTTGTGATTTCGCTCTTTAGAAAGGCAAAGACACGTTTTCTTTCTGCTTTCCTCCCTTTCTTTATTCTTTTTTCACTCCTGTTTTTTGTACTCGTGCCATTTGTCTCAATGGCCCCTCAGTGCACCGTGGGGAATAGCAGCAGCACTTGCGCCATGTGTGAGACAAAGAGAAAGGTCTGTTTCAACACCATCAATCCCGCAATCCCACACAGTGACGAGCGAGAGATAGTCACCATCTGTGGACGTGTTTCTCATCACTCTGCCTAAAAGTAAAACTGTACCAAGCAAAAGTTAAAGTGTGAATGCCTCAGTGTGGCATTTTGTCTAGGTGTTTTGGAGATACCTCCCACTATATTCTGCTTTGCCTTTATTTTTAAATAGCGTGGCATTTACAGCACACGTCCACACGCGACATGGTGTTAAAGCTTTTTGTATGTTAAAAACACAGATTTTTTTTTTCCCCTTTTGCCAGCACTTCCACGTCACTCTGCCTCCACGGTCGCTGTCTGTTCTTCCCTCATTCCCCCTTTTTCTCTTTTCCTTCATTCCTTGTCCCTGGCTGCAGCACAGCAGCCATTAGCTTTACAAATCCAGCCTTTGATCTCTGATTTGGGCGGATGCCTGGGAGAGGAGGGGCACTCTGTGTGTGTGTGTGTGTGTGTGTGTGTGTGTGTGTGTGTGTGTGTGTGTGTGTGTGTGTGTGTGTGTGTGTGTGTGTGTGTGTGTGTGTGTGTGTGTGTGTGTGTGTGTGTGTGTGCATCATGCTATGTAGGCCATTTGAGGGCTAGCTGGCACTGCAGAGGAGGAGGGTTCATGACCGGTCCACTTCTGCCGAGGTATTACAGAGGGAGTCGATTTCCAGGGAAGAGGCCATGATGATAATGCCTGTTCATTTGCATTTGTACTGAGCGAATAAGCAGCCTAATGGTTTAAATATAACTCACTCATGGCTCACTCCTAACACCGGTTCTCTTGCTCAGACTACAGTTTGTCCAACAGCCTAAACCCACAAGATACTTTCCCGTCACTTACCTTACCCTTCACAGACCCTTGTTCAGTCTCTCATCGCCTCATCTGTTAGAGAACATCTTCGTTCCATGGCTATGTACTTATGCACTACATTACCGAACTTAAATCCCTTTTTAGAGCGTTAATAATATTGAAGGAATTTAAATGTTTCATGGACAGCTGTTATTATGCATGTAAAATTTGCCGTTAAGGGTCATTACTCTGTCATTTAAATACTGACAGAGGCATAGGTGTTACTAGTTTGTTCTCAGTGAGTCATCTCAGCTTTTCCACGGGTACAAACTTTATTGTCATCTTCATAAATATATGGTTTCGAGTGCAATATGATCAAATGAGTATTAGTGCCTCAAGTTTCAGACTTGGACTGAAGTTGTACTTAAGTCTCCAAAATAAAGACCACAGATGTGACTTAGACTCGTGAGTCTTATATACAATTTTCGCCTCATTTAATCAGTAGTGAAAGTGAGATGGCATGTTAGCTACAGACTGCAGCTGTGACAGCTGATGGGTTGTGTGCCATGGGAAAGAATGGGCTTGATTTATTAGCCAGTGACGTTCACAGAGCAAGGGCTGTTAAAGGACTATACCAATCTGCCCACGATTGCTGTAGCTTCATAATATTACCCATGCAGATGTCTCTCAAACGAACCAAACTCCACATTGAATCACTTTGGGTTTTTTAAACACAACTTACCCCTATTAAGCTACCTGCATCATAACATACTTCATGTTAATCAGAGAAAAAGCACTTTCTATTTTTTCCAATCAGAAATTTGACACTCATTACACTGCGCTATGCTCGGTGTATTTATAGCCCACCTTGGAATGTATAAACGTGACAACATAGCTTTTAAATGTTAAATGACAAAGGTCTTACATGATTATTCATTTAAAATGTAATTTCTCTATAAATTTGAGCACAAATGCATATTAACTAATATAATGGGTTTAATTTTCCATTCTATCGGTTTCAAAAATAAGCAAAAGCAGATCATAAGACTTTGTTTGCATGCAGAATTAAATGGAAAATCAAAATAAAGCTGCAGGGCAAAAACTTTCAGACTGGGGCAAACAACCTGAGATTTGACTTAGACTTGGGATGAAAGATTGAAGATGTGACAGGGACTTGGGGCAAGAACTGGGGCAAAACATTTAAAAGTGACTTAGTAAAATAGTGTGATACCGGAAAAGCTTTATGTGCACTCCAGAAGAATGAGTATGAAAAGAAATACTGTCTTACAGAGCTTTGCCCACTTGAGGGCTTTTTAAATGACTGCTATTATAGTTTCCGCCAAAACTCAACTCCCAGTACCTGCTTTTGGTCCATTGCCTGGGATTTTACATGCTACAGCCCCAGTAAACGCTGTTACTGCATAATCTACAGCCAAACTTTAACAATTGAAGCCATTGTTTGTGTGGACTGCTTGGTAAAGGACATTTAAGGCCATTCATATGACCTTGCTGATCTGAGAAGTCTGGGGTTTCTTCTTGTATACTGACCATTTTTCAACATTTACATTAGCAAGTAATAAGGGGAAAGAGAAATGGTATTGCCTGCCATGGCTCAATGCGTATATGTGCAATGTGACTTGCTCTGCACACTGTGTTCACAGCAATAGCGGGTTGTAAAGAGTGCAGCTGAAACATTCGGCATAAAATATTACCATTTTCAAAACACAGCACCAAGTTTCTGAAGTATGAGAATAGCTATTTTTTGTGAGTTTGCACATGAATAACGGAAGCGCTTGGAAATTTATTGAGAGCCAAATTATCAATGAGTCACATTAAAACAGAGGAAACATTCTACAATTAGACTTTATTGATTTATGTGTTGAGCCAGATGTATTTTTTTTTATAAATTTATGAAACAGCTTTGAGTTTTTAAGATGTGTTAACCTGTGTTTGAACAGTACAATGATCTGACAAATATCTGATGTTTTCAAGAAATACAGATAACATATTTTATGGTTTTATTTTGTTGCAGTTTGAAGCTTACATGTTTTCAAGCCTATTCATGACATTTTGCTTACTTTAATGAAGTGGACTAGGACTCTAACGGCAAATGTTGAATAAGTCAGATCAGTATCATCTTCATAATATTTTGCATTGTTGTGTTTGACTCAGTTGTTCTAGTTTTACACTCCAGCTTGATATGTGCACTAATATGGTGAATAAGACAGTTTCCCCTCATATTTTCCTCTGGGTTATACATTTTTCATATGTTGACAACAGATAATCAAATATTGCTTTCGTTTGGGCTGATTACACTGTCAAAACCTGAGGCTCCCTAAGGCTGTGAAACAGGCCTTAGGGAGTTAACACACCTTATGTTTTTGGGTTGGAAATGATCATCTGAGTGGTATAAGGTACAGATAAACCCATTTAAATGGGCATTCAGAAAAAGAGATTCCTTTCCTCCTTTTAAAGTTAAAAACAAGTCACCTGGGAGGCTGTATGAGTTGAAAGACTCTTACCTGCATCCATCCAGTAAGAAATGCAATATTTTATCAGCGTTCTGTGTTTTATCATTATCGGTGTTTAGCGGCCTGATTCTGGAAGAGCGGCGCCCGTCATCCCTATACTCTCTTCTCTCCTCTCGTACATCCATCTGTTCATCTTTCTTGCCTTTCCTTCTGCTGTTCTCTGCTGCTCCTGAGAAGTAATGAGCGGCTTCCCTCACTGCGACGAATTCACCTGTTTCTGCTTCATCCTTCCTCCGCCGCATTAAGTGGGGATTTATGGAGGCGGCTTCCCATTGAACAAAACCATTTGTCTTCCAGTTTGGTTTAACAGCACTCTTTATTCCCTGCAGATTTAAGGATAGCAGGATAGGGGTAGGTTGGTGGGGAGGGGCACTGCCATTAAGGCCTAGGGCTCTCCCAATTTCTCTCACATTTACGTGGCGAAGGCAAACAGCCCTGAGCAGTCTGCTCCTAAAGAGACCTCTGTGAATAGATGGATGCCTGAGAACACCATCAAAGTTAATGTTGTTTGGCATTGCATTTCAAAAGGCAGTTGGAGTGCGTTGCAGAAAGTATTCATTCCCTTTCAACCATTTCTGGTATTGACATGTTACAACCATGCACTGAAGAGTATTTTATTTGGATTTTATGTGATAGACCCACACCAAGTAGTGAATAACTGTGAAGGGAAATCTGAAATGTTTGGTGTGCATACCGTGAGTAAACACTGTAAAACCACCTTTCACTGCAAGTAGAGCTGCAAGTCTTTTGAGTTATGTCTCTGCCAGCTTTTCACATCTAAAAAACTGAAATTCTTCCCCATTGTTTACAGCTCAAAATCAGTCAGAATGGACTTGAACATCAGTTTTCATGTTATATGACAAATTGTCAACGGTATTTTTGTCTGGATTTTGATTAGGCCAATCTGACATAAATATGCTCTGATCTAGACTAGGAGGTTTTCGGCCTGGTCTGCCCATGCATTCAGCTCCATCCATATTCTCATCAACTCTCACCAGCTTTCCTGAACCCACTGAATAAAAGCTTCCCCATAACATGATGCGGCCATCTCTGTTTTGTTTTTGTGTTTTTAGTGTGGTGTACGGTGCTAGCTACTAGCCAAACACATTTTTGGTCAGAAAAGTCAGTTTTGATCTGATCAGTACTTTGCTCTACTTTCCTGACCCGGCCAGTAAAAGTGGACAGCTTTGACTTAGTAAAATTGCAGAGGAACTGAACTTTTTATATTTTTGTTTGATATGTTTATTCAGAACTTGGGGTATTATTTTGTAATAAGCTGATATAAGCTTCTCAAAAGCATTATCTCCTGACCTATCTGGTGTCCTGATGATGCTGTTTGGGTCATGTTAGTAATTCTGTTTTCTAACAAACCCTCTGAGGCCTTTATACGTGGAGTATATTTAATTATTTGAAGACCTTTCCAGATAATTAGATGTACTGGATTGTTCAGATGTGTCAAAGTAAATGGTCTGAGTGCAAAAACAGGCCACATGTTTCTGATTTTCATCTGTAAACATTTCCTTCCATGTCACAATAATGCACTATTTCGTGTTGGTTTATCGCTCAAAGGTTCCGATAAGGAATATGACAAAATACCAAACTTATATGAATATCTAAGCAAGGCACTGTAATGTCAAATCAGCACATAAGACCATACAAGCGAAATAAGAGACAGGTACAATGCTAAAGGTTAAACGTATCAAGATGGCACAAATACATTTGTATCTGATGCTCTTTTATTCAATCCTTTGTAGAAATTAAAGCGACACGCTGGAGACTCAGTGATATACTAAATGAAACCGTGGTGTTTTGTAATTATTTGGTGGCAGTGTATCTGGGTGACTCTTTTAAATGCCAGCGACTGTGTCATATAGCTGCATTAGCGTCTCATTACTTTGGAGATAGGGAGAAGATTCCTTAATGCCTCTTGACAGGCCATGATGTAATTACACAGTGTTTGTTGCGAGTCTACATGATAATTTGTGTTTCCAAGGGATCTGTCATGCGCCCAGGACGCCGGGTACATAAATGATTCAACCCCTCATAAATGTCCTGATTGAAAGCCAGCTGTTGCCCCGACCAACTTAAGAAGCTCATCATTGTGGTACCTTGTGGCCTTAAAAACACAGAACAAAAACCGGAAAAAAAGAAGAAAACATCACAGCGCCTGGTACTGAGAGGCAGAATTATGCATGAAGCTGTAAGAAAAGCTTACCTTTCACTTCTGCTCTGTAACTGCGTGCGCATACAGGGGTGATCGAGACAGGGAGAGCATGATGCAGAGAGAGGGAGAGTTTAGTGTATCTGTGAGAAAGCACAGCGTATCCCCAGAGGCTGCAATTGTTGTTGAATTTACCCATTCCCACCCTCTGAGCTCGACCTAACAAGGCTGCGCTACATCTGCATGGGGGCTGCAGAGTTTATGTACACAGCGGAGGCTGTTTGAGAACGGCGTGTGTGTAAGTTTGGGGGCGTTGATTTTTTTTTTTTTTGTTTTGGACTATCTGTTTTGAAATCTGTGCGGTGGGCAGGCGGTATTAAAGGCAGAGCGAGGTGTTCCTGCGTAGCCGCCGGGTCCACTGCACCGCTCCAGCATTCTGACTGTGACCTCAGCCTTCGGATATGTGTGTGTGTTTTCATTCTCTTTGTACACACTCCCAAAGATGTTTTTGCTCTCCTCTACTTTTCTCCTCTCTTTTCCTCCTACCACTCTCCTCCTTGTGTTTCTTACAGAACAGAGCCCCAGATACTAAAGATCGCCCCTGGTTTATTTGGCCTGTCTCTGTCTCTTTTTCTCTTCCTTTCTTGCCTTATATGTCTCTTGATTTCTCTCTTCTCATGTCTTCTCATTTATCTTCTGCAAGTCCATTCACTTTTGCAATCAATAAGTTTTTTGCTTGAAGATTCCCAAGCCGACGTAAGAGGCGCAAGGGGATTTTTGAAGTTAAAATGCTAAACATGTTAAACAGCAAAGATGTTTTGAACATCGAAGGCATGTTAAGTGTCTGAATATGTTTTTTTTTTCTTTCTTGGGGTGTTGAGGGGTGGTCTCCAGCTGGTTACTGTACATGCATCAGATATTATAGCTTTTTAAAAAGCTCTCTTTGATCTTGATGTAGTGTTTTATAAAATATTTCTACATAGTGCTTTTAAATCCATTAGTGAATCACTAAATCAGGGATCTAGCAGATGCAGTTAGAAAAATTAACATGTGATATGCATTTTTCCCTATTTAGAAATTTAGTTTGAAACCAGCCAGCTTCATTTGAAAGCAACACAGAACCACTTTGCGCTAGTTAGAAGATTTTCCTTGATTTCTGCAGAAACTAGGTTATTTTTTCAAATTTAAAGTTTGGTACATGAAGAGATCCCAACCACCGTCCACAGTGGGTTTTCACAGATCACAGTTTATAGATTTATGATCTCAGGGAGTTCATTAGGGTTTCAAAAAGCTAATAAACAAGGCTGGGGACATCTGTAGAACATGTGGAGATGATTGTGCATAAGAGGAGTCTTCATAAAATTAAGGACAATCCTGAGCATCTTCTTCATCAGGATCAGGCTGTCCTCAGTAACAGGTTTTGTCAGCTCCTCGGACAGGTCGCTACTGAACATGATTCCTGCCCACTGATATTATATATATATATATATATATATATATATATATATATATATATATATATATATATATATATATATATATATATATATATATATATATATATATAACCTTTGTAAAAGGAATCCAGGTTAATTTGTGTGCTTCCCGTTTCCATTGCTCTGAAAGGACATGTGTAATTTATTTAAATCATTCTAGTGCCATATGGGGAAGTTGTGAAGAAAACTGCACTACCCCTCCAGTCCAGCAGGTGACAGTAATAAAAACCAAATGCATCACCAGCTGTTTCTGCCTTTACCTCAGCGTAACTTTTGTCACCTAGCAACTGTGAATGTGTGAAGCACAGAGCTCTGAAGCTATAGCTAGATAGAGCTTGAACTGCTGCTCCCTATGTTATTTATTTATTTAATCCTTGAGGAACTCCAGCAGTTGTACTGTCATCCCAGGCATATGTTGAAGATCAGTGAATTATTTATTTCCATATTTACTCTCCTGCACTACAGTTAGAGCTTAAAACTAAATAAAATGACAAAGTTCATTCAAAGATATCATCTAACTGAATTATATCTGTGTTTAAGTTCTGCTCATTGGTGAAAGCTAGCGAGAGTTTGAAAATGATGCACCAAGAATGGCATTCAAAATCCCAGGAAATGAAATCTTAATGTCTCTGCAATAGAATAGGAACTTATAATTCTCTCCCTGTCTATCCTGTCAGTCGAAGATGTACTTGGTAATCCTGTTCAGAAACATTTTTTTGTTTTACTAGGTGCAATGGTTCTTCTATCCTTGCAGCAGTGGCTACATTATGTATTCAGAAAAAGGAGGTTCAAAAATTAGATCACTGTTAGAGCTGCAGGCCTGTAAAAACTCTGACCAAGCCGCACCGGATTATAAGGCGCATTAAATATTCTTCCAAAGTATGTAATATCACTCCGCCCCTTAACGTACACAGCTCTCTCCTGAAAGGGAGTGTCTGTTGGGAGGACAGAGTAGTTGGACTACACTGTTTCTAACATAAAGCCAAAATAAACTTCACTTTTATATTAAATTAACTTACTTGGTTTATTGTTGTTAGCGTGTACTCCGGGTGCGGGCTGCCTTACATGAATGCACTTCTAGTTTAGACATTACAGTCAGGCAGTCTTGTAAACAGCTAAAGGGTCCGATAATGTAGTGACAAAGTGTACCATAATACTCTGAATATCCACTGAATGGAGCGGCTTTCTTGCTAACCAAAGTCATACTTACACATTTTTACAGATTTTTGAGCACATTGTACCACATAAAAGTCAGTATGCGCAACTGTAATTATATATAAGGTGCACCGGAATATAAGGCCCACGATCAATTTTGGAGAAAATTTAAGGATTTTAAGTGCACTTCATAGTCCGAAAAATATGGTAAATATTGAAGTAAAAAAAAGCAGATAGTCACTTTATAGAACAATGTAAAACAATTGCATGAATGTACCAAACAATTCCTGAGTAGTTAAAGCGTGTTCAAATAGTCATTATCACAAATTGAAAAGGAGCCTGAGCTAGGTTGAGAGGTTCCGACTAGAGATAGTCGGCCTCACCTCGACGCATGGCTCTGGCTCTGGAACCAGTCTCCTTGAGAGGGGCTGGACATTCTTCCACTCTGGAGTTGCCCCCGGTGAGAGGCGCCGAGCTGGGGTGGGCATACTTGTTGCCCCTCATCCCGGTGCCTGTACGTTGGGGTTCTCCCCGGTGAACGAGAGGGTGGCCTCCCTCCGCATTCGTGTGGGGGGACGGGTTCTGACTGTTGTTTGTGCTTATGCGCCAAACAGCAGTTCAGATTACCCACCCTTTTTGGAGTCCTTGGAAGGGGTACTGGAGAGTGCCCCTTCTGGGGACTCCCTCGTTTTGCTGGGGGACTTCAACGCTCATGTGGGCAATGACAGTGGGACCTGGAGGGGCGTGGTTGGGAGGAACGGCCGACCTGATCTGAATTCGAGTGGTGTTCTGTTGTTGGATTTCTGTGCTCGTCATGGATTGTCCATCACAAACACCATGTTCAAGCATAAGGGTGTCCATATGTGCTCTTGGCACCAGGACACCCTAGGCCGTAGTTCAATGATCGACTTTGTTGTCATTTCATCTGATCTGTGGCCGCATGTCTTGGACACTCGGGTGAAGAGAGGGGCGGAGCTCTCCACCGACCACTACCTGGTGGTGAGTTGGCTCCGGTGGTGGGGGAGGAAGTGGGCAGGCCCAAACGTATTGTGAGGGTTTGCTGGGAACGTCTGGCAGAGTCCCCTGTGAGACGGAGCTTTAACTCCCACCTCCGGGAGAGCTTTGAACACGTCCCGAGGGAGGCGGGGAACATTGAGTCTGTGCGTCGGTGGGCGGAATACTTCGAAGACCTCCTTAATCCCACCAACACGTCTTCCATTGCGGAAGCAGAGCCTGAGGACTCTGGGTCGGGTTCCCCCATCTCTGGTGCTGAGGTTGCCGAGGTTGTTAAAAAGCTCCTCGGTGGCAAGGCCCCGGGGGTGGATGAGGTTCGCCCTGAGTACCTTAAGGCTCTGGATGTTGTGGGGCTGTGTTGGTTAACGCGGCTCTGCAGCATTGCGTGGGGGCAGTTCCCCTGGATTGGCAGACTGGGGTGGTGGTCCCCCTATTTAAAAAGGGGGACCAGAGGGTATGTTCCAACTACAGAGGAATCACACTCTTAAGCCTCCCTGGTAAGGTCTATTCAGGGGTTCTGGAAAGGAGGGTCCGTCGGATAGTGGAATCTCGGATTCAGGAAGAGCAGTGTGGTTTTCGTCCTGGCCGTGGAACACTGGACCAGCTCTACACCCTAAGCAGGATCCTGGAGGGGGCATGGGAATTTGCCCAACCAGTCTACATGTGCTTTGTGGATCTGGAGAAGGCATTCGACCGTGTCCCCCGAGGGATCCTGTGGGGGGTACTCCGGGAGTATGGAGTACCGGACCCTTTAATAAGGGCTGTCAGGTCTCTGTATGACCGGTGTCAGAGTCTGGTCCGCATTGCCGGCAGTAAGTCGGACTCGTTTCCAGTGAGAGTTGGACTCCGCCAAGGTTGCCCTTTGTCACCGATTCTGTTCATAACTTTTATGGACAGAATTTCTAGGTGCAGCCAAGGTGTTGAGGGGATCCGTTTTGGTGGCCTTAGGATTGCTTCTCTGCTATTCGCGGATGACGTGGTCCTATTGGCTTGATCAGGGCATAATCTACAGCTGTCACTAGAGCGGTTCGCAGCCGAGTGCGAAGCGGCCGGGATGAAAATCAGTGCCTCCAAATCCGAGACCATGGTCTTGAACCGGAAAAGGGTAGAGTGCCTCCTTTGGGTTGGGGAGGATGTGCTGCCCCTAGTAGAGGAGTTCAAGTATCTTGGGGTCTTGTTAACGAATGAGGGGAAGATGGAGCGGGAGATCGACAGGCGGATTGGTGCAGCGTCTGCTGTGAAGCGGGCGCTGTACCGATCCGTTGTGGTGAAGAGAGAGCTGAGCCAAAAGGCGAAGCTCTCGATTTACCGGTCGATCTACGTTCCTACCCTCATCTATGGTCACGAGCTTTGGGTCGTGACCGAAAGGACGAGATTGCGGATACAAGCTGCCGAAATGAGTTTTCTCCGTAGTGTGTCTGGGCTCTCCCTTAGAGATAGGGTGAGGAGCTCAGTCATCCGGGGAGGACTCAGAGTAGAGCCGCTGCTCCTCCACGTCGAGAGGAGCCAGTTGAGTTGGCTCGAGCATCTGGTTAGGATGCCTCCTGGACGCCTCCCTGGTGAGGTGTTCCGGGCACGTCCCACCGGGAGGAGGCCCAGGGGAAGACCCAGGACACGCTGGAGGGACTTTGTCTCTCGGCTGGCCTGGGAACGCCTTGGGATTCCCCCGGAGGAGCTGACCAAAGTGGCTGGGGAAAGGGACGTCTGGGCCTCCCTACTGAAGCTGCTACCCCTGCGACCCGACCACGGATAAGCGGAAGAAAACGGATGGACGGACGGACAAATTCAATTCAATTCAATTCAATTTTATTTATATAGCGCCAATTCATGAAACATGTCATCTCGAGGCACTTTACAAAGTCTAAATCAATGATATTATACAGATTGGTCAAAAATTTCCTATATAAGGGAACCATTTGATTGCTTCAAAGTCCCGACAAGCAGCATTCACTCCTGGAGAAGCGTAGAGCTACAGGGAGAGTCGTCTGCATTGTCCATGGCTTTGCAGCAATCCTTCATACTGAGCAAGCATGAAGCGACAGTGGAAAGAAAAACCACCCATTAACGGGAAGGAAAACCTCCAGCAGAACCGGGCTCAGTATGAACGGTCATCTGCCTCGACCGACTGGGGGTTACAGAAGACAGAGAAGAGACACAGACACAGCAAGAGAGACAAACAAGCACAGAAGCACACATTGATCCAGTAATCTGTTCTATATTAGATGATAATAGCGGGTGAGCTGTCTTCTCTGGATGATGTCTCAGATAACAGAACGCCAGACCAGATGTACCTACTATGAAGAAAAAAAAAAGAGAGAGAACAAAAAGTTATAAGCAGAAATTATGACAAGCAATGCATAATTGAAGAATAATAGAACTCGATAGAGTGAGAAAAATAGATCCTCATGTCCTCCAGTAGCCTAAGCCCATAGAAGCACATCCCCATAGGTAGGTCAGGGCAACATAAGCCACTCTAGTTATAAGCTTTGTCAAAAAGGAAAGTTTTAAGATTAGTCTTAAAAGTAGACAGGGTGTCTGCCTCACGGACCAAAACTGGGAGTTGGTTCCACAGGAGAGGAGCCTGATAACTAAAGGATCTGCCTCCCATTCTACTTTTAGAGACTCCAGGAGACCTGCAGTCTGAGAGCAAAGTGCTCTGTTAGGAACATACGGGATAATCAAAGCTCTGATATATGATGGAGCTTGATTATTAAGGGCTTTATACGTTAGAAGAAGAATTTTGAATTCTATACTTGATTTAACAAGAAGCCAATGAAGGGAAGCTAAAATTGGAGAAATATGATCCCTTTTGTTGATTTTCATCAGAACTCTTGCTGCAGCATTTTGGATCAGCTGAAGACTTTGAACTGCATTTTGTGAACTTCCTGATAGCAAAGAATTACAATAGTCCAGCCTTGAAGTAACAAATGCATGGACTAGTTTTTCAGCATCACTCCTGGACAGAATGTTTCTAATTTTGGCGATATTCCGGAGGTGAAAAAAGGAAACTCTGGAAACCTGTTTAATATGGGATTTAAATGACATGTCTTGGTCAAAAATAACACCAAGATTTTTTACTTTATTACCAGAGGCCAAGTTAATGCCATCCAGATTAAGTGATTGATTAAGAAGTTTATTTTTTTGAGGACTCTGGTCCAAAGATTACAACTTATGTTCAAGTTAAAGAACTGTGCAGTTTGCATGGATGTCCAACCAAACACTCCCACAAAAGCTAAGTATGCATAACGACATTTGCATGTTGGAATTAATTAATTGGATCAAGAACCTCTCGAACCAGAAGTATATTTGTAAACATGTAAACAGATTTTCAACTGGCCTGGTGTTTTTTTTTCCAGTAAGAAACAACAGTCTTCATAGGTTTGGGAAATAAGCTTTTTTAAGTCTATAAGTTTCTGATTCAATGCTCTTGAATCGTTTACTTGATAAAAGTTGGACAAACAATGGATTTCCCGGGTGAGTGGGATCTGTGAAAATACTGAAAACCTGGCTCTTTTCTGGACATGTGCAGCATAAACTGTGTCCAGATCTTGTGCTGACCTCACAACCTGTGCTAAATCCTTCCTCTCCTGAGCAGCTCCCATACCACACTGTCACGCTGAGATGCAGGAGGCCTTCAAATGTGGTTATATACAGGTTTTTGAGCAGCTAAGTAGAAAGTCCAGTCCTTGTCAGTTTTCTGAGAAAGAAGAGCTGTTTTTGGGCCTTCTTCACCAGGTGGTAGGGGTTCTCAGTCCAGGAGAGGTTAGAGGAGATGAGAATGCACAGGAACTTTATCCACTCACTCCACTCACTCCACCACATCCCCACATATGCAGAGAGGAGTGTGTTCAGTTTTCCTGGACCTCCTGTAGTCCACCATGACCCCCTTGGTCTTTATGTTATTCAAGACGAGGCTGTTCCTGGAGCACCACTGTGTCAGATTATCTTCTCTATAGTGAATCTCATCATTGTTGGATATGAGACCCACCACATCGGTGTCATCTGCAAACTTCACCGCCGTGCTAGTGGGATGGACAGCAGAACAGTTGAGTGAAGAGGGTGAAGAGGGAAGGGCTGAGGACACAACCCTGTGGTATGCCAGTGTTGACAATCAGTGGGGCAGATGTAAGTTTCCCTATCCTCACCACCTGGGGCATGTTGGTGAAAAAGTCACTGATCCAGGAGCAGTTTGCTTGTCCCATAAAATTTGATGGTGTTAATGGTTATGATCTGTCAAAATGTTCAAAGGTCCAGCATCTCTGAATATGTTTGCAGTTTATCTACAGAAGCACCTGTAAAAAGATTATTTCAATTGAACTTTTTAAAATATTTGACGATCATCAGACTCAACTATGAACTTTTAATACATACTACAGTATATCTTTATTCAGAGCCTATGGGAGTGAGGGTTAACCAGCAATGTCGCTACCCATCATTATGTGTATTGTGGCAAAATGCTTTTTGAAGATCTTCAAAGTACAATATTTTCTTTACAACTATTGTTACAACTATCTTGAATTTTAATGAACTTAACCTCAAAAACAGCAACGCAGGGTGACAGTAAGAAGCTCTTTTTGTCATCTTTATCTTTGATTATTTGCCTTCCCCATTACACACACTCTCTAATAACTCTTGATTTTTCAGCACCTGTTTGTTGCACTCCTATGGTCAGATGGACAGGTGGAAGGCTGCTTCTTCCCTGATGACTGTCATCATCATTGTCTGTCTTTCCAACCAATATTGACGAGCCAAAAAGGCAGCGAGCCAGGAAGCCAGAAAGCAGGACTGGAAGCAAATGCAAATTGCCCTGTGCCCCATGCTCAAGACCAACTGTTAAGCTGAAAACATGCAAACCTAAGATATGTAAAACAACATGGGACACCAATAAGCAAGAAATAGGCAATGTTTAAACAAATGGCTACATTAGCATCAGTTACAAACAAATTATAACTTAATGGATTTACTTATTAAGAGTGATACACTAACTGCCGATACATTTTGTCACTAATTTCACATTTCAGGGGTAAGAACATCATTGGCAATATTTCTACCTAGCATTTCTGCAATGATCAATCATTATTTTTGTTATGAAGAGAACTGACGTCATGTCTCTGTGTGAGAGAGGAGTTGCTGTAAAGCAGTATTTTACCATCTTAAAGAGAAAATGATTACAGAGTTGACATTTTATGCAGATTTTTCCATCTTGTATTTGCAGTTAGCACTTGCATTACTTCAATAGGTGACTCTGGGTGTATTCTCAAGCAAACTAAGATCATTACCCTAACTTTGAGGTTTGAAAAGTGCAGCGACATTTCAAAATCCGGTATTTTCCAAGCATTGAAAGCTCAAGAGAAAAAAAGAGCACCTTTGCAGTAATACATTCAGCATTCCTGTTATCTGCTGAAAAAACTTGCTCCCACACACACACTCCCTTATAGCCTAAATGAAATGCAGACATGGCTTGACATAAAAAAAATCTGTTTCCTTTAATGTAGCATGTTAATTCTATGGACTTCCCTGGAATTCATTTTAAAGACCTTGCCAACGCAGAAAATAGCCACCTTTGAATCTTTTTGAAAAAAAAAATCTGATTTTTGTCTATGAGTAAATCTTCTGAGTCTAATAACCTGCTGATTTCTAAGGTTCATTCAGGAAATTCACCCTGATCAGTTAAGGTATTTTTCATAGGAGAACAAAGGCAGCCAGTAGATTAAACAAAACCAGAACAGTCCTAATAACAAATGAAGCGATGCTCCGGATGGTGTACAAGCAACAAGGTGCACTTCAACAAAAATGCTCACTGGGAGCACATTAATAATGTTTGGCAAACTGGTGCTGACTTCAAACCAAAAACTGACTTGATCAATGATAATTTCAACAATGACCAAAACAATCCACCCAGAGCAGCATGAAGAGTGAGCATTTTTATTGATCATACTCACATTTTTAATTAACCAAATAGGGCCTACAAAAATTAAAACATTTTGTAGGCCCTATAAGCATAAACGTTTGTACCTGAATTTAATGGCCGCTTTCCCATGTCTATTTTTTAAGCTAAAGAACAGCATTCAAAATATTTTTGTAGCCCTCCTGCTGTTAGCAGGTTAACCAGTATTTAAAATTGAGCCGAGGCAATGTAAGACCACATGCTTGAGAGAGCAGCATTTAAAGCAGGGTTTACAAATGTTGCAAAACAAAGGCAAAATTATAACAGACATATTTTTAAACAGTTTTTAAGTCTGTTATGTTAGCGGTTAGCCCATAACTAAAAAGGCAGTCTCTTTGTGCATTATCTTGAGGATGTATCTTGTTTCTTTAAGTTTGAGACTTCTGAACGGCTGCCAACATTTCCAAATTCAGCTGGTTCCATGGCAGACAGAAGTCGAAACCTTGAATAGATAAAATGGAGCAACTTTGCTGTACTCTGTTCAGCAGTTCTTTTATTTGCTGAAGGCTGAATGAATCACATACACAGCTTTATAAATATCTGTGCTTCCTTGACAACATACTAAAACTAAAAATAGCCACTGTGCGTCTTCTTCAATCAGTGACAGCATCCACACTAAAGAATGTTATTATTGTGACTTGATTACAATCACATATGGTTTGTTCACTCATCAGAAAAAACAGAGATTTTGAGTTTCTGTCCAAAAGGATCGCCTTTCTCTGGGAATGTCTGTTTGGACATCCCTGCAATTTGCACAGTTCTGTGACTTGATGAATTCTCTTGTTACTGAAACGTGCTTTAGAAATAAACTTGCCTCACATTGCCTTAAATTTCTTGCACAGTATTTTACTGTGTCCATGAGTGCATCAAACAAGGGAGCATTCATGTGATACCCTCGTGCAACTGCACCGTAATCTATATAATCTGTAAAGGGACTAATATCTGACTTTTTGACACAAAAGTGAGTCTTATTAGATGCTTAGGACTATTTGCATGCTTTAAGCTTCTCAGGAAGGATTGCTGGTCAGCGCAATCAACTGAATTCCAAAAAAGAAAAAGCTTTAGAGAGATTATGTTTTGTTGTGCATGCGTGATATGTTTAATCTGTAAGCATTCTGAGCCGGTATCTGTCTCATCAAAAATGTATTTATGGTAACACATAATGACGGTATAGATTCTTGATTGTTTCAAGGCCAATCACGCTAGAAATTGGCTTTCGTCTGTCATAACAATATTCCTAGCTCATCTTTAATTTTTATTCCTCCCTTAATCTATTTTCTGTTCCACTTATTTTTCGTGGTTGCAGGGTTGGGGAAATGGATGGGCTGTTGGAGCTTTTCCTCACGGTCAACAGCCAAGATCTGAGCTACAACCTGGACAGAGCAGTCAAGAGTGTGATTTTTATTGCTTAACATCAGACTG
Organism: Fundulus diaphanus; assembly: GCA_037039145.1. Lineage (NCBI taxonomy): Eukaryota > Metazoa > Chordata > Actinopteri > Cyprinodontiformes > Fundulidae > Fundulus > Fundulus diaphanus. Next base: position 18,451,032 of record CM073130.1, on the reverse strand, counting down.
CGCATGAATAAGAAACAAAGCTCATTAAAGCCTTAAAAGGCAAACAACAAAAAGTAAAGATGACTTTTTTTTGACTTGCTTAACAGAAAATTATGAATGCAACCTGTTGTCTTTGCCTTAACAGTGTTATGGCAGTGACACATCAATTACCTACAAGTAAAATCAGTCAAGAGCCACACGTGGTTCTTTGGCCCCGCCACTGTGGCTCCTATAAAACCAGAAACCTTTTTAATTATAAAGGCAATAAGACAATGAGAAAGAGTTATGTTAGCACTGCATCTGTATATTTTTCATTTAATATGGGTTGGGATGGGTTGAGTAGTCGTCTGGCAATCAGAAGGTTGTGGGTTTGATTCCATCTGCCCCTGGGCAAGGCAGTTAACCCCAAGTTGCCTACCAAGCTACGTCTCGGTGTACAAATGTGTTCGTTAGTGAAAGCGATTGGATGAATGTGGCTACAGTGTACAGCGCTTTGGGTGGTAAGCATGACTGGAAAAGTGCTATATAAGTTCAGTCCATTTTACCATTTACCATAATATATGCATTGAATATCTAAAACAGAAGGACACCAAGTCACAAAGCTTTTAAAAGCAATCTAATGTTTTTGAGCTTCAAACTACCGTATTTTTCGGACTATACATCGCTCTGGAATGTAAGCCGCATCAGTCAAAAAACAAAAAAAAACAACAACACATTACAAAGACAAAAAAAAACATTTATAAGTCACACCGGACTATTAAGTCGCATTTATTTAGAAATATATTTCACAAAATCCAAGATTAAAAAAGGACATGTAATCTGATATGGCAATTTATTAAATTACACAATTGCATCCACAACAGGCTGGATAACATGGAACATACCCGGAGGTTCAATGGGGTAAAATGTAGCTTAAAGCGGAAATTCAATTGAAGAAACTCATTGCCTACCTCCATCCAATCACAGACTCATTCGCCTCCGACGCAAGCCAATCAGCTTTGAACTGCTCCTCCACAAAGCCAATCGGCGTCCTGGGTTCATCTTAAAGGAACTTTGAATCCACATCTCAGCCTTCTGCCAGCGGGCGAGCAGTCGCTGCGCAACTTCTGATTTGGACTCTGATGACTTGATTCAACCCACCTCCATCCCCTTCTCCACCATCGTAGCAAGCTCCGCCTGGCTTCCTACGGTCCTCCTTCAACCTCGTCTCTATCAGAGTGTAATTCCTCCCAGACTCTTACGGAATTCCCTGTCACTCCTTAAAACGGTCCAGCAGAAGACCGCCATGTTGAGCCTGGTTCTGCCAGAGGTTTCTTCCCAAAGGGGAGTTTTTCCTCTCCACAGTCGCTTCATGCTTGCTCATCATGGACAGTTCAGGCAAACCTGTGATTTTCAAGTTGGACATCTAGCTCAAACAGATCATCATATGGACAGAACAAAACTTCATTTATCTCCACTCCACCACCAGTTTCAGGCCTGGGGGAAGCATCCCTATTCTCATACACCTGCTTATGCATATTGAAGTATAATTCAGCGTGAATGTTTCCTGCCGAGGTCTGAGCGCCAAAGTCTTAAAATATTGTATCAATAAATTCTTCTAATTGTCTCTTCTTTCCGTGTGAGTTTTACAGATTGAATTAGCATAACAAACCAGCAACTCCAACTAGCAAGGAACTTGCTACCAGTTTACCAGCAAGGTTCTGAAGTTACCAGTAAGGTTCTCGCCCGCGCATTTTAACGTAATGGGCTTCTATGCAGAAAGTTGTCAAAATGACACAGAAATTAGTCTGTGAGCATTACAGTGCTACGTCCTAAGCTAACAGTACAACACAGATGTTTCAGAACAACATAGAAAGGTCAGTAAAGCTCTTGAACGTGCATCAGCAAAGTTATAAATTGCCCGGACAACAAAAGCTAATGCTAGCTGTACGGACAGCCCAAAAACTGGATTCTGTCGTGGTCTGGGCTTCCCCTTCGAGCTGCACCACACAACGCTCCACTGCGTGAATACGTACTGAAACAGCAAAACAGCATACAAACATGTGTTCAGTCTTTGTTGTCTATAAGTTAATGTTTGAATTAATTTTTAAGTAGTACAGTAGCAGCATATAGTTTTTACAAGGCTACAGTGCTCACTTGTGACTATAGATGGTGATGTTTACTCCTTGATTCATGTTGGCAGTATGAACTACCATTAAAAACATGTTATATATTTAATATATGTCGCACATGATTCTAAGTCGCAAGATTAGCCAAGCTATGAAAGAAAGTGTGAGTTATAGTCCGAGAAATAGAGTATGTGCTTTACATTTTTATGTGGCCTGCCTGTCTTTCTTGATTCTCAATACTTTTGGAAAGGTCTCACTCAGCTGATGTATTGTACAGAAATATTTTTCCTTTGTAAAAATTAAATGGAAGGACAGCTTGGCCCCATCTTGAAACATGGTGAGAGGCTCAGAATGGTCCAGTCTAAATCTAGGCTTGAACCCAATTAAAGTGGACATATGCAAAATCTTCTTTTTTAGCCCTTAAATACATTTTGTTGAGTCTCTAGGAGGGCAGAAAAGTTGAATGTAGTCTGCCCATGTGCTCCGTAGTTTATATGTATTCTTTTTGGGTCATACTTTTCAAGCTGTTCAGTTTTCTCTATGTTCTATTACACTTTTTGAACAATTATGTCACAGTATTTGCTGCAAATCTGCTTAACAAGGTCATGGGCTCCAAGGCTTACCAATTTTGTGAATCCACACTTTTTAATTCTTGCAGCGATTTTGTAGTCAATGCTCAAGGATGCTGAACCTACAAGTGGAAAATCAAACTGTCTGGTAGTTCACTGGAACACTCTGTGACCAGGAGAGGAGTGGTTTGTGAGGTGGCTGCTTTAGATTTAAAGAAACAGCACAACTTGCTCTCAGACACACCTGAGAAGAGGGGTAAAAAGGGGGAACATGGGGGTAAATTAACGTGGAATTCAGACAAAAGCATTGCAGTTCCACTTTATATAGACCACAACTGAATTATTTAAGTGCGAAATTGAAGAACTGAAAAGCATGCTATGTCCACTTTAAGAATATGTAGTAAACAGATATTCACAGATACTTTTAGTGTCAATCTGACTGAGTTTGGGAATGAAAGTACTGATTAAAACACAAGCTATAGCCAAAGTTATGTAAAACCATGCATCCACAGAACTAGAGCATGAACATTGCTCCACAACATTACTTTAATTTCGGTTCATAATAAAATGGCCTCAGATTAAGCTTGAAGAGAAAAAATTAATTATTTACAATCATAACTAAACCTTTCACAGCATAAAGATGAATATAATCCTGGGCAGAAATAACTTAAATATCACTCTGTAAAGTACCTTTATTAGTGTTTCTGCAGAATCCACATGTGCTCATTTGGATCTGCTTGCATGTAGATTCTTTTTATGCGGCTTTTACTGCACGGACTACAAGACAGATGACAGAAGTAAACATCAAACCTTTCCTCAGATGGTCGCCTGTGTAACACAGCCACGGTGATCTTGGTGAATATTAAACACGTGTTTTAAAATGTGACACAGTAAGTTATGTAGTGAGGAACAAAGAGAGACATGTGAAGGAATGAAGGGGGTGGGGGGGCTGAGAGAGGCAGATGAGACTGAGAAATGACGGGAACGAGCAAGGATGAGAGAGAGGGGGATTCAGGCTTCACTGCTTTTCCTCCAGGTGTCTTTGGCCTGCATGATTTCATCTGCGCGGCCATAATAAACTTCCTTAATGAAATAAGTAATTAACATATTATAATTGTGCAGCGGATGATTTTGACAGAGATCATTTTCCATATCTAATGCTATGCTAATTTAATCTGTTCCCCTCCTCTGCCCGACACGACCCTTTCTATGATTAAGTTTCATGGCATCTCACTTTCGCTTTTCCTCACCTCTTCCCTTTTCCCCCCCACCTCCCCCACCACCCTTCACCTTCACCCATCCGTTCTCTGCTTTTACTTCCTTTCCCCGTCTCCCCCTCTCCAGTGATGGATTGACTCCTCGGCAGAGGTTCAGGGCCTTGTTGTTGTGGAGTTGCAGGCAGAGGGACGTGCACAGATGGCGGGGGAACTGGAGGCTGGGGGTGGAGGCCTGGATCTGTATGTGTGGTCTGATCTCTCTCTCTCTCCCTCTCATTCTCTCTGTCTCTCTATCTCCATCTCTCTCTCTCCAACCTCCGCCTTCACTGCATGGAAAAAATAGGAGAACATTGAGCAGGAAGTGTAGGAGGTGGGGGTAACAGCGCTGATTGAAATATAGCCATAGGCTGGTGGTCATGTGGAGTTTTCTGGGCTTGAGTAAAGTATCCTGTACTTACAGTTTGGAATGAGCCCACCGATGTCCAGTGAATGCAGCTTCAAGTGAGACTAAAATTAAAAAGATTTATACCTAAACTAGGAAAAAAAGTATCCTGAATGACATATAAAATGCAAATATTTAATGTATTCTCATTTATTAAATGGGTGCATCCGTTTCTCAGGTCGTGGAAAAATCCAGTTCTGTTTGGTAATATTGAAGTTTTTTTTAATTTATTTTTTATTTTATCATCAATAGAAAACAATTTGGAAGAGCCACTTTTTTCAGCAGATGGTTGCAATTGTTTTCCACACTGATTTATTTTAAGCCATCCCTAAACCGACGAGTTTCTCACTGTAAGTGGCCACAGGATCTCTTACATGCCTGGGATGAAGTGAAGCACGGGGTATGCAGTTGGCAGCACGTTCTAAAATTGCTATATGTCAGTCAGGGAGACTGTTCAATGCCAGATGTGTTACCACTGACAGGATATATAGGAAAGACAACCTTTAATTTGTGTTCATTTGTGCATTTCTGCTGTGGACAATGACTTTCTGTACACATATCAATAAATCTGTATATATAATTATTTTTAAAGTAAGTACAGAAGATCTGGTGAACTTTGGCGACTGCTTTTAGAATCTGTTTCCAACTTTCATCAAAATAAAATACTGAAGTGTAAAGTAGTATGAAGGATATGATGGAGTACTTGTAACAAGTACTCCATCAGTAAATTCTCAGTTTTCCAAGTACTACCATACTCATAGCATTTTAAAACAGGTTAAAAACTTGGAAGGAGAATAAGATGCTTTTGTTTAGTGGCACTGAGTTTGAAAAGTGTAGTTTAAATGTATTCTATATGAACCCATTGAAACGATCTTGTTTCAAACTGGAAAAATTAACAGAAAGGTACAAAATTGGAATTTCAAGTACAAAAGTCGTAATTTTCTCACCAACCCCTACCTCAGTCTCCATTGTGACTTCCCTGCATATAAAACTTTTTTTTTTTTTTTTACTGTTCTGCCAATTTACAACTCATAAAACAATTTACACACACAGTATTTCCTTTAGTCAACATCCTACTAGAGTGGTTAATTGTGCAAAATGCTGAAAACTTGGAACTTTGTAATTTTGGGGTGGATCTCATTCCATGATTCAGGTTCTGATTTCACTTGAAAATGTAACACCTCCTCGGTGCCCACCAGCACTGGTCACTGTGGTCCACTTCAGTTTGTACTAGAATCTCTTGAATATTTAGCAAATAATGTTCTCTTTCAAGAAGATCCAGATGCTTGAAGAATGAATCTTTTTGGCTGTTAATGTCTATCAACATCACAGGTCATTTCTTCTCTTTTGTAACTCAGTTGGAGAGCCATGGCTGTAGATGGTGAATCCTGTGAGTTTGTCATCTGTTGTGTTCATTTATTGTCTGTGATCTCCTGAATCCTGTTCAGGATCTTGGAGGGTGGATGTGAACCTTATCCTAGCACTTATTGGAAGATTTGCCATGTATACCAATCAATTTTTAGCCCAGAGGAAAAACTCCACACATGCAACCCTATGGGCAATTTAGAGCTGACATGTTGCCTAACATGTTTGTTTTTGGAATGTTTGAACAGAGGGTGTACGCAAAAATGAACACTAAAATGCCCCAGCTATGAACCTGTGACTTTCCAACTGTGAGGCAATAACTAACCACTGTGTCCATGTGCATCTCTAGTTCAGTTCAATTTGGTTTATTTATGTACCATAAATGTTGAAATCCCGATTAAATACTTAATTTATTTTATTACGGAGCAATCCAGCTTCCTGCTTTTAGTTCAACAGCAGTATAACTTTTTATACAGAGATATAAAATTTGCTACCAGTTTACCAGCAAGGTTCTGAAGTTACCAGTAAGGTTCTCGCCCGCGCATTTTAACGTAATGGGCTTCTATGCAGAAAGTTGTCAAAATGACACAGAAATTAGTCTGTGAGCATTACAGTGCTACGTCCTAAGCTAACAGTACAACACAGATGTTTCAGAACAACATAGAAAGGTCAGTAAAGCTCTTGAACGTGCATCAGCAAAGTTATAAATTGCCCGGACAACAAAAGCTAATGCTAGCTGTACGGACAGCCCAAAAACTGGATTCTGTCGTGGTCTGGGCTTCCCCTTCGAGCTGCACCACACAACGCTCCACTGCGTGAATACGTACTGAAACAGCAAAACAGCATACAAACATGTGTTCAGTCTTTGTTGTCTATAAGTTAATGTTTGAATTAATTTTTAAGTAGTACAGTAGCAGCATATAGTTTTTAACATGTTTGTTTTTGGAATGTTTGAACAGAGGGTGTACGCAAAAATGAACACTAAAATGCCCCAGCTATGAACCTGTGACTTTCCAACTGTGAGGCAATAACTAACCACTGTGTCCATGTGCATCTCTAGTTCAGTTCAATTTGGTTTATTTATGTACCATAAATGTTGAAATCCCGATTAAATACTTAATTTATTTTATTACGGAGCAATCCAGCTTCCTGCTTTTAGTTCAACAGCAGTATAACTTTTTATACAGAGATATAAAATTACAAGTGCGCTTTTCCTGATCGCAGACGATTTCCGCTTTCTTGTTAGGTCTGACCTGGAGTTCCAACTTTGACTGAATCTGATTATTTCTTCTAAGGATTATAACAGATAAAAAAGAAAAAAAATGTGTTCTCCACATTCTTAGATAAGACAGACGATGTACTAATTACAATGTATGTTGATGAATTTACACACCAAAATCAGTGGGAGTTCTTAGTTTTGATGTATTTAAATTATATCACAAAAAACATCAGCATTTTATATAATTTGCAGTTCACCACTCAGAGCCAATCAAGGGAAAATTGACCTATTCTGATTTCCAGCTGATTGATTGGTGTATGCTCATCAATTAACTCCTTTTATTGGAACTGGCCAAGGGGAGATTTTTACATAAGAGACAGAGTTTTGTCCCTAAAAGAGGCAGTTTCTTCCATGAATGGGCTTAAAAGAGCCAAAGTGTCTGGAAGTGGGCATTTGAAGTAAGCTGAGAGAAAAAAATCCTCATACTTTGACATTTAGGTGTCAAAGTGTGAGGTTCTTTAGGTTTTTTTTATCTGTTATTAAAACATGTGAACAGCTGGACTTAGTCTAATCGCTGTTATTGAGACAAACATTTTTGCCAACTCGTACAGTGACAGAGTTTGAGTTAACCATTCATAAAAACAGAGGCACTTTTTTCCATTTATGCAACTGATCTTTTCATTCATTGGTGCTTCCTAACACTAAATATGATCATGTTAGCATTGTTAGCTCAAGAGCGTGCTTTGATTAGCTTTAATCAGAAGCACGGCTGGAAAAAGTAAGTTTCAGTAACTTATGGAAAAGAAAACGTTAGGACAGCTTAGGATCAGGTTTTTATGCTCAAATATCTGCAGCATGGTTAACTAATGACTGCTGTCATTATCTGAATCTGGAATTTAAGCCAACTGGGAAGGAAGACGGTCACTGAAAGGATATCGGAAGTCATCTCCTGTTATAATGTTGTGTTAGACGAGCAAGGCGTTTCTATGTTTGTTGATTCATTAAATACTTTAAAGATTTAGATGATGACTGCATTTTACCAGAGTTTCTAAGTACCAAAGTCATAAAGTTTCCATGAGACACGGTCGGCAAGCTGAACTCTGGGAAAACACTGTGATCCTTGATGTTCCACACTGTTTCTGACAGAAAACAGCAAGAGATGGAGGGAGGCGCTTGAATGAGACGAAGGGTCGGATGTGAAGAGTGGGAGGCAAGGGACGAATGAAACCAGCCAGCTGTGGTTTGATCCTTCCCATGTGATGGCAGGACCCTCTTCTCTCACTCCATTTCTTTAACTCTCTCAGTCCCTAAAGTCTTTCCATCCGCTGGCTTTCCAGAGCAGAAGGAGCTATCCTCTGGGGACCCTCCAGCTTCTGTCACCCATGAAATGATGCACACAGCACAACCCAGTGCAAAGCCCCCACCGCCACCACATTACACACTAATGCCCGCTTTCCTTTTCCCTAACTCCACAACTTAAAGTACACAAAAAAGAGGATTCCCACCCTACACCACAGGAATAAAAAATAATCTCTGTTGTTTTCCGCATCCAGGATTATGGTCTGGACCTTAAAGAACTGCGAATTGTAATTGAGGAAGACGTTGTTGTTTTGAGTTCTGAATAATTTTTCATGTTGTTTGATCTCTAGATTTGGGCAGAAATATACCATTTCTTGAAAAGTCGACAACCTCACATAAATATTTTAACTAGTTTTTTTTTCTGTTTATAGTGCTTATGGTTTACAGCTAATGAGAGCACAAATTCAGTTCCTCTGAAAATTTTTATATTATGTAAAACCATTGAAAAATGATTTTTATCAAGAGATTATGTTATAGTGAAGTCATTGCCTACACACTTGACGGTCTGATCATAATAAAGGATAAGCCACTAAAAAGTAATTGCTGAAGAACCTGGCTGTTCACAGAGTTCTGTATCTGAGCATATTTACAGAAAGTTGAGTGGAAGGAGAAAGTTGCATAAGAAGCGAAGCAAGTGAAACAGGGATAACTGCAGTCTTAGGAGGGTTGTGAAGCAAAGCTCATTCAAGAGTTTGGAGAAGATGCACAAGAAAGTGGGCCACAACTGTCAGAAGCCTCTCACCGGGGGAAAATTATTAAACTCTTGCTCAGTGGCCCAAGGTCCTTTTTCAGGTGCATTTTTAGATCTTCGTGCTTCCCTCTGTAAACCCGCCCTAATGAGCTGTACTTAACTGGTCAGCTTTTTTTCTATTTAAAATCCTTTTTTTATTTTGCTTTATGCGATATTTTAATATTTTGGAGAAACTGGGTCTCAGGTTTTCATTAGCTGTACAGCACATTCATCAAAATAAAACGAAATAAACACTTGAAACATATCCTTCTGTGTATAATGTAAAACAAAAAAGTTTCAATTTTGAAACTGAATTACTGATTTTATATAGATGCAACCGTATGGCGGCAGAAAACCTTTTCTTTCTGTTCACTGTCAGAAAAGGAGCCACCAAGAAGGGAGGAGTGAACAGAAAAGTGCAGTTAATCATGTAAAGGCTGTATGTTGTTAAACAATTTTAAATTTCCCAAGCACAAAGCACAGGAACAACAGATAAATAGTGTAGTGATAGAGGCAGTGTTGGTCTGTATTAACAGCTGTGTGTGTGTGTGTGTGTGTTGTTGTAGTTGCAGCTGAGCAAGAACATTTTTTGCTAATTTTACTAGTAAAGTGAGGACCTTTTTTGGTTCTCATTCTTTTCAGGGCTAGGGGTTAGATTTAGCACTAAGGTTAGGGTTGGGTTTAGGTATATACTGGTAAAGGTCAGGGTTAGGCCATAGAAAGGCTTGAAAATGAAAGGAAGTCTATGAAAGTCAAGGCACAGTCCTCACTTTGTATCTTAAACAAGGGTGTGGGTGTCTGTGTGTCTCGCTCTGTGTGTGTGTGTGTGTGTGTGTGTGTGTGTGTGTGTGTGTGTGTGTGTGTGTGTGTGTGTGTGTGTGTGTGTGTGTGTGTGTGTGTGTGTGTGTGTGTGTGTGTGTGAGAATATGTGTGAGACAGCGAGGTCAGGTGGGGCAAACAGAGGATGAGTAATGTGAACGAGCGCAGATGTGAACATGGCCAGCAACAATGAATGAGTGACAGGACACATGCCACTCGATAATGAGAGGTTCACACCTGCACCTTACCCTCTTCTTTCCAATACCATGAACCCCCTACAACATCCAGAGTAACGGACCTCTATCCTTGGAGCTCCAAATGAAGGTTAAAACCTTTCCCAATGACAACTCGTCCACTCTGGCCGAGGCATGGCAATAATAACGAGACATGTAGCAAAGTACAGTTTGGAGTACTGAGTTGGCTGTTTTACAAGATTGGAAAGGTTAAAGTTTTAAACATAAATAATGAGGATGCTAAAAATTCAAGTCCATCCTGAGACTGAAACATTTTTAAAAAGGTGTAAATATATATATTTTTTTTAACCAAATGAATAATCCAAAAGTGAACCACCTATCAGGATTGTTAGACATTTCGTGTGAGTGGTGGGTTTATTGTATTTTTAACTGTATATTTTTTTTTACTTTGAAAAAAGAATGGAGAAATTATATTGTCAGTTCACCTTATTTATGTAGCGCCAATTCACAACAAAAGTTACCTCTACACATTTTAAAAGGTAAACAGCTCCATTTTCAATCTAATTACAGAACCAATCCAATACAGTTAGATTGAGAGTAGAATTCTGATTCCATATGTTCTAATTTAATACAGTTTTAAGCAAATTTTGGCAAAACAAAACATTTACATTGTAGTAAAAGTTCTAGACTTAAGGAGTCCAGCAAACTACATCAGCTCTTTAGTCTCCATCCCAAGCATTTTTATGAAATTTTGGGAGTCAATAAATTGCAAATTACCTGCAAGGGCTTCAATTCCAATATCTGGAATTACCAAGAAATCCCAGCTTTGGGAAATAAAAAAAAAAATTTATATATATATATATATATATATATATATATATATATATATATATATATCAACATTTCTTTGGGGAAAAAGGGACAAAAAACATTTTAGTTGACCATAAAACGGTTTTGTGACTCTTGAAAACACAAAAACAAACATGTTCTAACCTCTTTCTCTACTGTCTTACTTCATATGTTCTCATGGATGATGTGACAATCTGTGATATCAAACCATGAATTGTCTTGCTTGCTTTTCTAAAGTCCCTTTGTGTCTAGATATTATTACTTCCTATCTTTACTTAGGTGGTCTCTCCATCCTTCCATGTTAAATCTGCCCCCCCCATCCCTCTGTGATTGTCTTTATTCTCTCCACTTGCACCCAAGGCTGTACTTGCATCATGTAATGACGTCGGAGTCAAAGGCTGTCTGAAATCGGCACAGCAGTCCAAAGCTAATTTCTTCCCCACGATAGAGCTCTAACTGCTGACCCTGTGAAAGGAGCTAGGAACTAGTATGAAGGGTTTTTGGATGGAGCCTGTGTCTGCAGGTTGGGGTGTGTTGCCGTATATCTCTCACCTCCTCTCTGCAGAGTGTGACTGGCAGGTGTGTTCCCACAGCTGTTGCTTATAGAACTAATCACGAGGAGCCTAAAAGGAGCAGGAGACCAAGGGAACGACGCGTGATTGTAAGCGCCTTCAGTACGGTAATCTGGCCTACATTTGCTAGGGTTCATTGTTTTTGGTCATGTTTATTCTTACCTGAGTCTTTTTCTCCTTCACCAGGATCCTGTCCAGGCTCAAGCTGGAGCTTCTTTGGCCTGGTGATCAGTTCCTATCTCTGTAGCTCGGAGAGGATCATCTCTGTTTAAGTCCCGTTAATCTATCCTCTGCTCCTGGAAATGATCTCAAACAACTTATCTCCTGCTCACCTGCCTGCCCATTCTTTGACGCCAGCTGCTTCACTCCTTCCTGGAAACAACAAAGAGACTTCCTATACCAACCAGACCCCAAGCACTATTGTCTGTCAACTGCAGTCTCAGTGGATTGCTCTGCAAGATTTCTCCGTTGTCAGCTGTTCAAACTATTAACCACTTCCCTCTCTTCCTCAGTGCCCAGACAGACCCCCACAGAGAACTGCTATTCTCTCTAATTGTTGCTTGCCCCAGAGTCAGTTATCTATCAAACATGACAGTCCAGAAATCTGCCTGATGGGCCTCCAAAGGAAAATAAAAAGTCAAATCATTAAACCGAGATGTTTTTAGCTGAAACCAAAATATTTGTATCCATGTTTCTCTTGAAGGAATGGGTTTTACTGGAACTAAGTGGTAATGTACACCTTTTATTTTATTTTTTTATATATATATATATATATATATATATATATATATATATATATATATACAAGAGACCCATGGTAGCTCTGGGGGACATCTGTAGCAACTGACTACAGAAAGTCGGCGTCCTATGCACACTATGCAGGTCTGCATTCGCTGCCCCTGCTCCATCAGTTTCCATGGCCTACCACTTCATGGCTGAGTTGCTAGCATTCCCAATTGCTTCCATTTTGTTATAATACCACTGACACTTGACTGTGAAATATTTAGAAGCGAGACAATCTCATGATTGGACCTGTTGCAGGTGGGATCTCATCACAGAATCACACTGGAATTCACTGAGCTCCTGACAGCAACCCATTTTTCACAAATGTTTGTAGGAATAGCCTGCATGCCTGGTGCTTGATTTTATAAACCTCAGGCCATGGAAGTGATTGGAACACCTGATTTGTGATTATTCAGATGATTGAGCAAATAGTTTTGGCAATATAGTGCGTAGTAAGATACAATCCACAACCCTTAATTTACAAATGCCTTGAAAAGCATTTATAATCTTTGAACTTTTGTGTATTTTGTCATATTTCAACCACAAACCTGAGTGCATTTAAAACTAATACGAGAGTGCCTTTTTGTGAACTGTAAGTAAAATAATCCATGGTCTTCAAATTTCCTTCATAGTTTGACGTCTGAAAAATATGATAGGCATTCATATTGAGTCCTGATTTCTCTGATACCCCTAAATGAAATTTAGCACCACCAGTTGCCTTTAGAGGTAATTAATTCCACCTATATGTAACTTAATCAATATACATCCAGCTGTTAGGGAACATTTGTAAATCACAGCACCGTGATGACAGAGGAATGCAGTAGACAGTAGAAAAGTTTTTAAACAGGTTTAGGTTAGAAAACAAAATTCGAAGTTTGGACTGCTCAAAGAACAATATTCAGGTTATCATTTGAAAATCATTAGGCAATGGCACACTAGACATGACCGCACACTTATACTGATGGGAAAACATTAATAAGAAAAGCAGCCAAGAGACCCATGGTAGATCTGGGGGAGCCACAGAGATCCACAGCTCCGGTGGGAGAATCTGTCAATGGTTTTGCAACACAGAAATCTGTTCTTTATGGACATGGCAAGGACAACTCTGTTGTTGAAAGGAAGCTATGAAAAGTCGGCTACAAGCCATGTAGCAGACATAATGTGGCAAACATATAAAAGAAGGTGATCTGGTCAGATGACACCATCATTAATCCTTATGTATGGAAAATGCTAGGTGTGGCAGAAACCAAACACCACACATCACCATAAACACCCCATTACCAGCTGTGAAACATGGTGGTGGCAGCATCATGCTGTGTGGAGGCATTTCTTATACAGAGAGAGGGGAGCAGGTCAGAGTTCATGGCAATATGGATGGAGTTTATCCGTTTATCAGGTATACTTCCTATTACTTGATAAATAATGAATCCTCCATAACATTTATTGAAGTATGCAGGTCTAACAGGAAACACCTAAAAATGTTCAGGCAGGTTTAAATGCTTTTCAATAGTACTTTACTCTTCATTATGGGAACATTCTTTTAAAATATTATTCCATATATATTATCTATATATATTTGTGTAGATATTAAAGCACTGATTTTGTGGCAAACCTAAATATAATTTTACCTTACTTTTAATCCCTTCTTTGAAAAGGCCTTGTCTCTGCTCCCTCTCAGAAATCTGTTCTAGTGGGCTGCTTCTCTCCCGCTCAGCTCTGACATTCATGAAGAGACCTCAACATCCCTAAATCATCATCAGAATGAGAAAGGAGTCCCAGGGCTAATGCAATGCAGATATGTTGTGTTTTGTGTCGGGGTACGAGAAAGGGAATTTATGTGAGGCGCTCGGTGAGTCAGAATTCATTTCTTGCTCGAGCTTTTGCCCTGCAGTCAAACGTAAACTGACTGCAGACTCAGCTGGCTGACTGAGTGAGAACACACACAGACATTTGCACGCACACAAATTTGCGATGCCTTGCAAAAATATACACACACGCGCGCTCACACACAAACAACCCGCCCGGGAACTCCTGAAGAACCCAACATGTCCATACACTCATACTAATGCCAAAAGTTTGTCTCAATATCCTCATTCCTGAGTGACAGGCGACGTGATGGCTGACGATGCTAACCAGAGTCCACTGTTGAAATGGTCAGTCGTGAGGTCATGTGGGGTCTTGCATTTGGGATAAAAGATCATTTCGGGTGGCAATATGGAAGATGAAGGCGTTTTTACCAGATTTGTGTTGATCAACATTGCCATTGGCAAGTGTTTTCACAGTAGAGCTTTCTGAAACAACTCAAGCTCACAGAGAGAGGAATCAGGCAAACTGAAAAAGAACACAAAACTGACTCTCCTTGACCATTAGATGAACAATTCCAATAATTTTCTCTGAAAAATAAACAAGCCCTCCACCGGGGGCAAAAAATGCTCAGGGAACACAGATTTAACCTCTGATTTTGCAGAACACACATCGGATCAAGGTCTACCAACGAAGGGCTCAGGCTTCAGACGGCACTATGTTCTCTGTAAGTGGGCTGAAACATATTCCGGATGAACCTGGCTGAAAGTGACGGCTACCGGCCTGTGCGTTTGTGTTTAATGCGTGCAACGGAGACAGACAGAGAGACGGGGAGAGAGCGCAGGAGACCGGCAGTGATGTACTCTTATCAGTCTTGCCAGTCCTCAGCAGCAGTAGATAAACAGAAGTGTGAAGGGCAGTTGCGCTGCAGGGGGCTGATTGACATGGCTGGCGCCCAAAGAATCAGACACACATGGATGAACACGCACACACACTTGCACTCTTTTTGCTTTCTTCACTTGAACAAACATCCCCAGACAGAGGCATCATCAGGGATTGTTAAACATTTAGTATTAATGTAGACCAGGATGATTCAACTAAGCTATACATGTTATTAAATTCCGAATAAATTCACTGAAGGCGGCATTATTTTTGAGGAAGCTTTGTTCCTCTGCTTTGATCTAAAGCAGCTCTAAATTGCCAAGCACAAACACCGCAAGACCTCATAAGATGTGTGGCGAAAAGCTTTAACAACGTAACCCGTTAAACATTTAGACAAAGTTGCATTGCGTTAGGGTTAGGCTTTCAGATTGGATCTGTTCCAGACCTTTGTCCTTTCCCCTGACGACACATTCTCACACTCACCTCACCACTTGCATGTGCTTGGTACCTTGATTCACCTTTTACTGCACCATGCGCCCTTTGTATTGTAATTTCTTTTAATGAACCAGATAGACAACAACTGTACATCTGGATTTGGGTGAAGTAGAAAGTGTCATATGTATTTGTCATTTAATATTTAATTTAAAAAAAGGATAAAGGCTACTGCCACATTTCTTCACAACCAAACAGCAGGGGGACTTGGTGAGGGAATCCGTGGGCTATTTTGGTCAACACTGTCTCAGCTGCTCTGTCTCAAACTTAAATCCTTGAGGGCCGATGTCCTGCGACTTTTAGATGTGTCCCTTGCCCTACACACTTGAATCAAATAGCTAAACCACCTCACTAGCTTGCAGTCAAGTTCTGCAGAGATCTGCTGATGAGCTCATATTGGAGCCCGATGTGTTGAAGCAGAGACAGATCTAAAAGTTGCAGGAAGACAGGCCCTCGAGGACTAGAGTACGACAACAGAGGTCTCCACCGGTTCCATAACCTCTGATGGTCTAAGCTGTGGATCTTAGAACTGCACCACAGATTTAGAATTGGTAGTTTATGCAAGAGAATACCCTTTTTTATAGTCTGTATGTTAGTTGTATGTTAGTTGACAGCACTGCAGGTACATCCAATTGGATCCAATCAAACCAGAAACCCAGCAGTATCTTGCTCCTACAGTTTACATGTGGTGAGAGGGGCCTGATGTGATCAAATGATACCATAATTGAACTTTTAGGCCTTTATTTGTGTGACAGAACAACAACACTGTAAAATGCAACCTATAGTCTAATTCAAAAAAAGTTAAAAAGTTCGGGAGTTGGCTCAGATTTTGCCAGATGACCGGTTCATTCAGAACCAGTTATGGCTGCACGCTGGATCATAAAACAGTTCTGCTAACCAGATGCAGTTTAAAACGCCACTTAGTCTGTTTATAAGTTTCGTTTTTATTAATTCTGCATTTTTTAACTACATGCACCGTATTTCTGTGCCTCAACGCTTGCTCCTCTCTCTCCCCCCCCCCCCCCCCCCCCTTTCCCTCGGAGCAGGTGCTTTTCTCACCGTTCACCATTCAAAACGTGAATCACTACGTTTAATGTCCTCACATCGGTAGCAAAGTGTGCCAGTTAAAGTCAATAGGAGAGTTACTGGCTGTGTTTAATGCTCTTTCGTTTTTAACAACATAGAATCAGTGGCGCTTCGGTGGGCTGCTGCCTCGCGCTTTAATTCAGGTGCGCACTTTTAAGGGTCATTTTAAAGAACTTGTAACATCAGGGGCTTCATCTCAGACCTGTCAGTACCCCTGTTCCCTTTATAGAAGCCCTTTACAGTATTTATTTATGCATTTTCCCCACTGTTTATCCGTCGCACGCAGCGCACCAACGGGGGTAAAATCCCCCCACCGCACCGCCCAGAGTGCACTGATGAGAGCAATGGAAATTTGTCTGGTCAGCGCGGCGACTGACTGAGAAACCTGTCGCTCTGAAAGGTGATGAGAATGTTATAAACTGTAACAGTCTAGAAGTGCATTGAGCTGAAAGGAGGGAGACATCAGCAGCTGGATCGTGCGTAAAGACACAGCGGGAACCTCTGTGTACTTCAGTGTTGCTGCTGAGGGGAAATTGTTGACCATAATCCCCCCCCCCGCCACCAAAATGAGCATAGTCTCACTCTTAACTTCTGATCAAAGTTGTGAGGTCTGATTATTACACACCATGCCATATCACATGACACTACTATTTTGGGAATAATTACACACAGAGAATACATTCAAACAATATTTTATTATATACATAATTTATGTAGACAAATTATGTCGTCCTACACCTTATGTGAAGTCATTCCCAAGAGCCATAATAGACCAAAAATCAATCCATCTCACCATGGACCGCGGAACGCAATTCAAGTTGGTCGGGCGCATGGAGACACCAGCGGGGGGGGGGGGGGGGGGGGAGGGGGGAGCGGGGGGGTGGAGAGAGACAAACGCGGCCGGCCGAGCGGGGGGGGGGGGGGGGGGGTTTGGGGTGGAAGACAGACAAACGCGGACGAGCGGACAAACGCGGCCGAGCGGGGGGGAGAGAGACAAACGCGGTCGGGGGGGGGGGGGGGGGGTGGTTGGTTGCGGCGGGGAATAGACACGCTTTTCGCGGGGGGGGGGAGGGGGGGGGGCTTGATCATCAAAAGTAGGTAGGGCCGCGGCTTCCGCGGTCCTTGCATCACACGTGTTAAGATACAGCTGGATGTGATTATACACCTCGCCAGTAGGTGGTGTCGTGTGCACATGACGCATCAAGAAATGAACCCTTTCTCGAACCAGTTGGCTCAAGTGGTTCAATGCCTCATGAGGCTTCATCTCGTCATCACTAATATATATACAAACAAAAAAATCCTAGAACAAGGTGAGGAGTATCAACAAGCAGAGAGGCTTGGTCAGGTTACCACACTGAGTGGACTAAAAACTTTGAAACCTCCTTCCTGCTTCCTTTTGAGCTCTCCTAATCAGCTCTCGATGAATAACACCTGCACAGCAGCCTGCCAATCTCACTGTAGGAAAAAAGGGGAGGAGTAAGAACACTGCAGCTACCAGCGCTACCTACCAGTATGAGCAGAGCCACGACCATTTTTATCATGCTTTAAAAGGTAGGTCAGAAATAATAATTAAAAAAATCCCTCAAAGGAGGAGTCTTTGATGTTCTTAAAACAAGTCCCCAAATGATTTTTTTTTTTTACCACAAATACTTTCAGTTTTACTGCCCTTTAAACACGCAACATGCCATTTAACCATCTATCAAACATTGCTGACCCCCTCAGAAAAATGTTTTACTGCAAAGATATGCTTAGCCCCCCCCCATGGTCGGTATTGTCAGAAACTAGAGAGTCCTACCTGTTAAACAAGATATGGCACATATTTATTGTCCCGGTGAAGTACTGTCCATGCGTAAGAGAGATACAAAATTACCAGTCACTGCTGCTTTACGCAGAGGAGGCGGT
Source organism: Fundulus diaphanus (assembly GCA_037039145.1). NCBI lineage: Eukaryota > Metazoa > Chordata > Actinopteri > Cyprinodontiformes > Fundulidae > Fundulus > Fundulus diaphanus. Next base: position 18,432,662 of record CM073130.1, on the reverse strand, counting down.
GCAGAACTGCACAGCTGTGGCTTGTTGAATATGTAAATTTCTTCAGCATTGTTTCTTTTTCTCTGAACACATACCATACAGTGGTAGAAGAGGACACTGACAGCTCTGGAAGCTTTGTAAGAAGTTATGTCCATGGCAAAAGGAAACAACTCAGTCCATTTTCTCTACATTTGATTCATATAATGCTGTGCACAATGATACATTTTGATGATACATATGGTAAATCGTATGACCAAAGGCTTTGTCATATGCAGAAGGTGGCCTTCAACGGAAATCAGCACTTTTATTTGACCAAATTACCTATTATGAGGTGAAACATTTTTGGCACAGTTTTCGCACATTTGAATAAATTGTGCCTAAATCACAGTTCCGCCTGGCACACTTCTCATTAAAACCTTTGTGGAACAAATATGCATCAGCTGATTCGGTCCAGATTTGCTCCAGTTATAGTTAAGATGTGCATCTATAAAGTTTGAGGCCTCCTATATTTTCAAAAGGATGTTCATGGTGTTTTGCAATGTTTATTTTGAAAAGTATCTAGATGAACCAAACAAAAGTTTTTTGGATCTGTTGTGACTTGTTGAGACTTGGCAGTATGTAAACAGCCACATTTATGCCTGTTTTTCCTGAAGCACACATTAGCGTCAAATGTAAGGAAGGTGTGTTTGTAAGTGAAAAAGCTGGTTGACTGACTGAGTGACCAGCTACAGCTCTGGCTCATACGCTGTCAGCTGCATGACCTTCCTGTTGCAGCTGTGCATCTAGCTCTCCACCGCGGTCCTGCATTTGGCTTTGTACTTCGGTCCCACTGTGGGGATGATGAATCGTGCCACCAGGTTAAAGCCTTTGGTCAGCTTGACATCCTGCAACGCAAATACTTCCACTAGCCATAAAACCATAATAATGGATCTGTGATTAGTGTTGTGCCGAGAAGAGAGGTGTGGACAGAGGGTCAAAGGCATGTGGAGGTGCGTTTGACCCGTTTCCCAAATATGGTTGGAGCCAATCAGAATGAATTCACCTAGGTAGAGCCACATATCAGTACTGTACCCAACCCTTTTACTGAGGAGGGGAATCTGGGCTGCCATATATTTCTTTTATGTTTTTGGAGAATTTACAAATTCAGCAATATCAACTACATTATATACTTAACACAGTGATGTCACCACTCCTTTAAGGCAAAAAATATTCACACCCCTGGCAGAGGTTTTCTTTTACCCAAGAAGTTTGTCTCTGATATCGGCATCTCTCAAAAGATAAGAGTAGTTTTGGTTTCAACTGTTGACTTCCAAAAAAAAAAAACGCCTCAATTGTCATTACGTTCTGATCCATGTTACCTCATGCAAACCACACTGCATGCGGGTGTAATAATATACTCCACCTCACTGCAAGTCGCTGCTGAAAAAAGGGGCTTAAGCTAAGGGGAAGAAAACCATGGAAAAGCCTGGAATTGAGTAGAACAATTATTTTGAATATGTTGGCTTGTGTGAACCTATCCTTACATGTGCCACCTGCATGTACTCAGCATGCGGGTCCACACTGGTTTGAACCCTCAAAAACGGTGTTGCACGTGTGTGTTTTAGCGATTAGTGAACAGCATGCCCTCTGGCACCATGCAGTTCAACACCAAACAGTGAAACCAATACTTTTTTATGTCACTGATAACACTGGATCTCTACAGATAGGCATGCATATTAATAACCACACATGCTCTGCACAATCAGAACTACTTTGTATTATTGGGATGTGCTCCCACTGAGGCTTTATCTCTGTATGTCCGATGTGTGCATGTCGGTGAGCCATACACTCTTTCAAACATACCCTCTTATTCGGCTGGCTTTCCCAAGAGACAAAAGTCCCAATTTCTCTATTGCCTGCAGATACACAGAAAGGGGAGGTGGGGTAGAAAAGAGTGAGAGAGTTTCACAAAGAAAGCCCAGATGCTATCAACCCACTGAGAGTCACCAGGGTCATTGTCATGTGTCAGTCAGTGTAACACAACTCGGCGTGATAAGCCGGCTGATTGCGGCGCTCGGCCAAGATGGGTGACAGCACGATACAGCTCTTTGCCGCCGCTCCTGACGAGACACGAAATTAACCCCCAGCGCTTTGGCGATAAACATCTAAAATGGTTTTGGGACCCCAGGGGCTAATGGGAAAAGACGGGGAACTATCAAAATATCAAATGTGCGTGACAAGCGACACAAGGACTAGGTCTGTCAAACACTCGCCTTTCTGAGTGTGATTTAACTTCATTTTCCCGCTAACCCTGGAAGGACCGCGGCTGAGTTTGTTCCTTCTCAAGGAACACGAGGATTTTATTCGACATTTATTCGGGCAACACGACACAAGGGTGTGAGTTTTAATTAGCTAAATAGCTCGTTGTGAGGAATCAGTTATAATCTCTTAATGAGGGTCGGCCCAGGCTAATAGCAGCAGCCACTTCTCACAGTGAGGGAATTCTCTTTAAAACTAGTGACGGCAGATCCTCTTGTTTTGCTTAGACTCAATTTTAAAGTGAGACACACAAAAGGTGTAGCTCTCTCTTACTAATTGGTTTGGAGGCCGAGGTATGTCCTTGGTGTAAGTTACACGAAGGACGAGATAGTGAGTGGTGAGAGAAATCTTTTTGTGAGTGACTCAGTAGGGTGACATGTGAAGGTGACGGGTGTCACCAGTGTCCCTGTAGTCTGAGGGCATGTCTCCGCCTGCTGCTTCTGATGGCAGCCTGACTGACTTATGATCAGGATTCATCATCTTGATTTATGATGAGCCTGCACGGTCCCTCCTGCAGCCAGGCTGCAGGTGTGTCTCTGGGCTTACAAGTTCTTTTGACAGATACAACAGCTTGCCACAAAAAACTAGCAAGAATTTGTGAAGAGAAGGAAGAAGCATACAAGGTTGGTAAAATGTTGTACAAATGAAAATCTCAAAAGTCTGGTAAGCATTTGAGGCAAGATATTTGAAGAGCATTTGGCTTTAGTTACAGCTGTTAGTCTTTTGAGATATTGGGCAACATAGCTCAGACGTTTGGATGTCAACAACAGTTTTCAGGTCTTGGCATAAAATATCAATTGCTTATAGATGTAGATTTTGACTTGGCTATTCTAACCTTAATATAATTTTAAATAAACTCTATTGCAAATTGTAAACTTAAATAACACTTTTTAGATGAACTGATTACTTCAAGTCCCTTCGACGCTAGAAGCACATTTACCCATTTATACAGAAATCACCATGGCGGTCAGTGCCTTGCCCGAGGACTCATCGACATGTGACAGGGAGGAAGCTGAAATCAAGTCTACAAATTCAGAATAGCAAGACAACTACTCTTCCTACTGATCCAAAGACACCCATAATTGTAGATTTATGCTGAGGGTCTCTGCCATAGTGGCAGATCAAGCTCAGTCTCAAATTTTTACGTTCTCTAACAATTTATTTTTTCTAGCTGTTGAAAATCTTTCCTACAGTATGATACTCCATGTATCCCTTGGTGTGTACAAAGTGCTTTAGCTTCCCAACACACAGTGCTTAGCATATAAGCCAAAAAGAGTTACATTTTGCTGGTTTCCCTACACGACTTGTGGCAAACTGGGGTATCTTATCGCTTTCTCCTTGCCACTGTTTCATTAAGGCTATATTTTTAAAGAACAAGGCTTTCCTGGCTGCATCTCTGATTATTCTTCTCCTTCATCGGCTTGTCAGAGTATGTGGATGACCAAATTTTGGTAGAATCATAGATGTGCAATACTCTATTTTCAGATAACGCTTTGAAGGTTGCTCCTCGAGATCTTCAAAGGTGAGCATATTAAGCTAACACACTGCAAAAACGGAACTAAAAGTAAATAAAATTTTATTGAAATGAGTGTATTTGTCCTTGATTTGAGCATGTAGATAAGCTTATCTGCCAATGGAATGAGTATTTTTACCCCTAAAATAAGATAATTAGATATCCTGCACTTGAAATAAGATGATGGAGATGAGTTGTTACTATTTTAAGTGCAAAAATCCTATTCCAATGTCAAATTGTCTTATTTACCTGCTCAAATCAAGGGCAAATACACTCATTTCAAGAAATTTTTACTTACTTTTAGTTCCCTTTTTGCAGTGCAGTGCTTTGAATTTCTCCACATCTTTATCTCTAACCTGTCTGCTGTGTTACTTGGTCTTAAAGGTGCTGTCTGGTCAAAGACATTCTCTAAGAATCTTCTGAGGCCTTTACAGAACAGCTGACAGTAAATTACAGGCAGATGGACCCTGATGATGAAAAGCAATTGGTTGCATTGTTTTTTTAAGGAATATAAGAATAAGGGGGCAGAACACCAATGCCCAATACACTCTTCGTCGTATGTTTGTTAATATTTTTATAAACCATCTATTATTTACCTTCCACATCACAATTATGTGCTATTTTGTGTTGGTCTATCACTTACAATCCCCATAAAATACACTGAAGGTTAACAAGACAAAAATACGAAAATGTCCAAGTAGTATGAATACTTTTACAAGGCACTGTAAGTACTCCAACCAAGTAATTGCATCTTTTAAAGGGCTGATGTAATGCACACACCGGCTTTTCTTATGAAGTATAAGAAGAAGAAAAAAGTGAGAGTAACCGCGCTCCATCTCAGCAACTATGAGGTGCTGCTTTTCTTTTTCCGAGTGGCATCCTGTGTGAATTTATGTCTAATTGAATGTGAAGCAAGGTGTTACAGTTAGTGCAAAATGACGCTGTAGTGTTTCCCTTGACAAAAGCATGTTGCAAGGCCGAACGCTTTAATTGAAATGACTTATTAAAATGTTTGAAACCGGCAGAAGGCACTGTGCACGACACCAAAGGGCGCTATTAGTCGTTTCTCCCTCATCTTTTCAGTGTAACGGGCGAGCAGAGTCCTGACTACCAAATGCCAGGCGCAGGGACATGGGGGCTATTTAGTAAACATCTTTCAGTTCCACTCCAGCCATCCGGCCGAGCGGAGAGGCATCCTCTTAGCTTCCCCCTTCAATGTTGAGATGCAGGAAACAGGCCATCTACAGGCCCAGGGGATGGAGGGATGAGAGAGAAAAGAAGAGGAGGAGGAGAAAGGGGGAAGAGACAAAGAGAAGGGCACTGGAACACATACACAGATTAACCCTCATGGAGGAGATGGAAAAATAGACTGGAACTGAACAAATGTGTGTGTGTTTTTAATGCAGAGAAAGGCAGAACAAACAGTGACATTTAAGGTGTGTCTGGGCACCATAAAACAGGGATGATCATCAAGCATCTCTGCTCTGCTATGAACATCCACATTAAGGAAATGACGCCAAACCCCTAGATTTCTTTATGCTCTTCAGTTCCACACCCATCTTCCCTTCAAAACTCTGCAGCTAACAAACACAGGTGACAAAAACATAAAATATTTGATGTGTCAATCTGAACCCATGGGTTCTTAAACATGTCACACAGCAAGGTCACAAAAAGCTCCCAGCAGAGGTTTGGAGATGGGTAGAGATGACCAAAGGCACGCCACACAGGTTTCACGGTGCAGTGGACTGGGAAGCATGAATTAGGCATGATGCTTACTTCACCAGAGAAGTAACAGCATATGTTTGCGACACAGACATTAGTTTGATGGCAAGCATCAAGGAGTTTTAATGTCCCAAAGTCTCCCACCACAAGATTAGGTTCTACACCTACATTGTGTTTTCACAATTTTCGTGTAAATACTGATATAACATTGTATTTTTAACCCTGTTAGAATGACATACTGGCCATGCTTAGTCCAATACCTTGTATAGAGCTTTGTCTTTCATTGGATGGATGGATGGATGGATGGATGTACGGATGGATGGATGGACGGACGGACGGACGGACGGACGGATGGATGGATGGATGGAGGGATGGATGAATGGATGGATATTCTATGGTATAAACAATTGACTTCATTTCCATGTTTGTAATTTGCCTGTTATATTTTCACAGGGCTTATAAATCATTCACAGCTTGTCAGTCACCGTTTCTTTTTTCTACCAAGTATACCAAAAGCTCCAAAACCGACTATTTAAAAGCACCGGAGCATTCTGCTCAGGTATTGTAGTCGATTGTTGTTGGACAGTACAGTAGGACATGTTTATACGTAGACTTTGACAACACACACAAAAAAACTACTTCCTTTTATACTTCCAAATAAGAGTCTCGAACACAGATTGATTGGCGTTTCTAGCTTACGGCATACATCCTTTTATGTCTGGGGCTCATGAGAATCGCTAAGACATACTTCAACTGACGAAGTTTCAGGTTGACAGCAGCTGCGAAGAGAACAACGAGACAGACTTCTTTTTGACAAGAAATATGGTGACACTTTTTAACTGGGAGATCTTATGCCAAGAGATCAAGTTACACCACAACATCAACCTATACATCCTTGTCTTAAAGTTGGTTGTTGTGTAGTCAGAATCTCAAAGTGGACCAAGTCTAGTCCAAAACCATGTGCAGGGCTCCTTTTCTCTCATCATGGTACGGACCCAGCACTCCATCATGTTCAATTCAAGATTATAAATATTTTACACTGTTTCCATATTTGTAACCCGCTTCACTTTTGAATATTCACAAAGAGTACTACATTTCCGAATTTCCCCCTTGTGGGACAATAAAGAATTTCTCATCTTATCTTATAATAACAGTTTTCCTGTCATTTTACTCTAATAGGCTGTTATCAGATTGTGTCGCTACCCTCTTCAGATAAAGTAATTTCATTGCACGAGAGTTTATTCATCCTCACAGAGCCAAATCGGAGCATCATGAATGTTTACTTGGTTATGATGTTTTGCCTTTGCTTGCATTGCAGATAACATGCTCCCCTGCTGCGGTGAGAGCTGCCATGCGTGTTTATGTGTGTGTGTGTGTGTGTGTGTGTGTGTGTGTGTGTGTGTGTGTGTGTGTGTGTGTGTGTGTGTGTGTGTGTGTTTACGTGGATGTGTGGTGGTGTATCAGTAGTTGTGGAAACAGAGAGCACCGTAAAGATCCAGATACACAGTCAGATCCACAGGGGAATAGCTGTGAGTGAGTACTGTTGGTTTGTTTGACAGGGACCTCTTACCCTTGTCTCTCACACCTCAGATAGAGAGAGACAAATACACCGGGATGGCAGATAGAAGCTGATAGCCGACAACTGAAAGGGAGAGCAGAGAGAAGTAGAGAAAACATAAAGATAGCCCATGAGGTGGTGAAGATGGGCCAGGGGAATAGCAGGCTTAGAATAAAGGAGCAAGAGCAAAAGAGGGGCAACAATGAAAGGGTCTGGGAGAGAGCGAGAGAATTAAGGGAGGAGAGGGGTAAGACAGAAAGCGAGAGATAAGGAAGGAGAGAAAGCCTGGCACTGCACCGGGTAGTGGAGGGTTTATTATTCTCTGTAGCACTCAATCAAACGCGGCCCTCTGAACAGAGAGCAATGCTGGCGAATCATCCTGGGGGCTTTCTCTCTGTGTCTTTTTTTCTTTCCCTCTCTCACTCTCTTTCCATCTCTGGCCTCCTCGTGTCCCCCCCCCCCCCCCTACACTCCATGTCTTTTTTCCTGCGGTGTATGAGTGCTATCCATCTGTCAGCTGTCAGTGCCAGTGAGAGATATGCAAAGCTGTCACTTCACGTCAGGTCGGGTTTGGGAGGGTCTTTTTTTGCAGCTGCCGCTCTGCACATACTTTCCCTACGGCAGCGCTGGTGTGCCGCTATCAAAGCACAAACACAAACATGACACACACTGACATTAGACGCTTGCATTGTCTTAATGGTGCCAGCCTTCAGTTAAAAACTTTTTTATGTACTACTCACCTCATCCCCTATAGTAAGAGGTTTTTCTGGAAAAGACTTTTGCAAAGAGTAAAAAAAAAAAAAAATCAGATCGTTCTATGTTACTGAAAAAAAGTGCAATGATTTTCTCTTTCAAAGGTATGAAAACCTCAATCAAAACTACTGTGACCTTTAAAATAACTGATAATTAAAAAATCACTTTGATGTAGAGCTTTGCTTAGCAGTATGTCATGTGATCCTTTCCATTTCTTGGAAAGTCTTTTAAAATTAGCTCTAGAATATAATTATTTAAAAAAACTAGAGCCCAAAAGAAAGAGCATGTCGATCTTGTAAATGGACGGCTTAGGGGTTTACTGAGCCTCGTGTCATTCCAAGCTTTTCACTGAATCCCGCTTTCTGAGGAGGACAACACTTTCTTATTCCCAACTCATCGCAGTTTGATGAGTTTATTCTAGCATGCCTAAGAGCACTAGCTGTTTTTGTTATCTGTCAGACAAGTTCTGAAATATAGCTGGATCTTGTCTGTTGCTGTATTATTCTGTATGTTGAGAATAGGATCAAAATGCAGACAGGACCTTGGGATGAGCATGCTGGATGTCTAATAATTAAGACAGATAACCTACAGAACTTACACAAGGAAAACAGGACATGTAGCACGAGCAGAGTAGTGGGATGAAGTAGCAATGGGTAGAAGAAAGAGTGTAGAAGGACATTAGATGCAGAACAGCATCTGATCAAGATGTAGTGGTTTTTTCTAAAGACATTGAAAATGAAGAATGTTTTCCTATTATTGCTTCAAAATGAACTAGTATTTTAGCTTTTGATATTTTGTTTATACCATCTGTGTAATGCAACCAGCTCTGATCTTTGAAAATGCCAAGCAATTCACGTGGCAGTAATTTTACACAATTGTACCTTTACATGTGGGTAAACCTGGGTTTTACCCACATGTAAAGGTACACCTTTGTGTTGGAGGACAAACTGACTATGGGTTGGGTCACATTTTAAATACAGAGCCAGCTTTGACAAAATAGTGCAAAAATGAGTGTTGTTTTGTTATTCAAGAGATTGTTTAAAGCCAAACAGAGTACATCCTGAATGGTAAAAAGTTGAGTGAATTCTGTCCCACTTTAAACTATCTGGATTGGAAATTTAGATGTACAGGAACAACTCAGAAATGGCAAAATGCTGTCATGAACTGAAAGCTGCTGAAACATTACTGTCACTATCCACAGGTTATTGGTCAAGAAAGAAGATCCTGTTTCAAAATTAACTCCTTCAACATCAACTGACCACAAGGACTATGTTTGGAGAATAACGTTTGGAGACGTTAAGGGGAGCGTTTCCAGCATACTGTACATGGTGGTAAGCATGGTGGAGGTAGTATCATGTTGCGGGACTGTATTGCTTCCAGTAGCACTGGTGAACGGCAAAAACTGAATTAAATGATGAGGAAGAGGAACGTCCTTTAAACTACCTATTTACCTTTTTTACTATGCTTAAAGCCTGGGTCCCAGCCAGGAAACCAACCCATTTAAGTAAGCTCTAGCAGATCTGATAAGAAGGTTGGTCTAACATCCAGCGAGAATTACCCCAGGTGTTTACTGAAGTTTTATTGTTTACTATAAAAAAATATTATTTTCCTGCAACCTGAAGGGATATTTACAAGAAATTACTGGGACAACATGTTTATACAATAGATAAAATATTCAAAATATTTTGAAACATTTGAGTATTTATTTTGCCTATAGTTTTGAACTTGGGCGAGTAGACCAGTTCTCAGTAAGTTCCATGTTGTGCACCTAATTCTTCTTATTAAATATCACTGAAGTTGTCTGTTTTATGCGTAAGCAGAGCCGTCTGTGTACTTTTATGGATGATACCTGATACCGTGAAATCTGTTTTCTTTCAAGAAATGAAACGACGATACAGAATTGTACATGAACTGAGTACGCACAACTTGTGCCATTTATTTCTGTGTTTGACTGGTGTTAGTTATGGTACAACAACCAGCCTGTGGTGCCAAACTCAAAGAAGGTTGAAAAAAATGGAGGGGTGTGGTTGTACTGGACGCGTGCGTGTGTGTGTGTGTGTGTGTGTGTGTGTGTGTGTGGAAGGAGCAATTACAGAAATTAATTGCACCTCTGCTGACAAGACTCAGGAAGAAGATGTGAAGGGTACGCATGTGCGCTCTATGACAACAAGAGAAAAGGGGATGAGTGTGGCTTCCTTCCATTTGTATATGTTGACAAGATTGCTGGGTTTTTGTGCCTATTGTGCCACTCCTGCCATTCCAGCGCCAATTGTGTTGGGGTTTTGGGGGGCTCGTTATTAGAGGGTGACAGTTTCTGGGCGGAAACAAACACGACTCCGACGATTAACACCGTGTCACTGTGTCAGCTCATACTGTAATCCTGATATTCTGTCTATCGCACATGTGTGCACAAAGAGGGAGGGGGAGGTGAGAAAAGGGGGCAGTGAGAATATCATAGGAATTCAGAGGCAGAAGAAAGAAGGCACAGCCGAGATCCCATGGGAGACAGATAAAGCCGTGTCGTTCATCGAGGACACTGCGAACGTGGCGCTTGTGCTGTAATACAACGTTAACATTCCTCCCAACCTCAGGTTCTCCACAGGGAAGAGCAAGGCCTACCGGGGGATCTGTTTAGCCGATCAGACGTGCCAATGCTCCTGCCAGGCTAAGGAACCGACTGGTGGGATACAATAGGAGAGCAGGGCATGACAGACTAGTGTGAATAAAAGGATCCTGCTGAGCAGAACAGTATTATGAGGCTAAAAATGAATAATGGCAGAAAAAGGTCAAAGCAGTATAACACCGATTGATGTCCGGCTTAAATTAGAGCAAGAACCTGGTAGAAAGAGCTGTCATGAGTTAAGACAGATAAGCAAAATAAATGCAGTATACACTGTTGTAGGATTGTATTGGTATGTGGGTGAAGACGCCTAACTACAGTAGAGAGTATGACATGTAGCCTGAGGCTAAAACCTTACACTTGTCTTCACAGCATTTAAGAAAGAAACCTTACCTTTTTTCTTGGCAACATGTTTTGACAGCTTTAGTTCCTCTCCTGCAAAATGAAGAGTTTACATGGAAAACGCATGTAAAGACTGTACAGGTTTAAATAGGTTTCAAAGAATGCTTGAAACCTATTTAAACCTGTACATTGAAAAGTACAAACTGCTTTCAACAGTCCTAACACAGAAACAGAGTTGGTAGGAGATAATTGTTTGGCCTAAGGACCACCATTTGTTTGACTCCACTCTAGTTTTAACTAAACACTGGCTCATAAATTGTGATCCATTTTATTGAGTTTGAAAAAAAAAACCTTGAAGGCCACCATTTTAAACAAAACAAAGCCCTAATCAGATTTCACTGAATCTCTTACCCGGGATCTAACTAGAGACGGTAAAAGGATGCTTGACAATGTTCATGTCAATGTGTTGTGTCAGTGTAGTACATGTTGTTCACTTAAAATGAATAATTTAATTTCTTAATTTCCAGCTATTTGATCATTTTGATGCAATTATAAATCTGAGTTTAAAAAAAATCTTTCATTTTAACTCATTTAAACCTGCCGATCACAATCATTTGCTTTTTTGTCCACAGATGGAGATTTTTGTGTTTCCATGTTTGGTCTAGAAACTCAAAATGTTAAACAAAAAGAATGTTAAAAAGGGGGCTCTTTGAATGACTACCTGAGGAACTCAATAAAGCAGGAAAAATAAAGGATATTTGTTTAGTTGGATCCACAATAGGATTAAGTGGCATGAAGTGTCAGTTTGATAGTCAGGTTCAGATAGGTACTTAATCTATAAAATAATAAACCCAGAAAAAAAACAAAGCCTTTGAAATTTGAATTTGAAAACCCAACCCATTAACCAATAACCCAATTATGTCATGTTGAATGAACCCAGGACTGAGTTAGTTAAACATGACAGATTCCTTTCAAGTTTAAATGTTTCTGATCATCAACAAATTGTTCACATGAAACAAAAATAACCTAAAAACTGAAAAATTAAAATAATGATTTCATTTATTAAGGGGAAAAAAACTACCCAGACCAACATTTCCACCTGCCCATCATGCACATCATCCCCTCTCTAGACAAATTCAAGAACAGATAATAGAACAAAATTATTGACATCCATCAGTCTGGAAACAATTACAAAGCCATTATTAAGGCTTTCATAATCCAGTAACTAAACCTGCCGATCACAATCACTTGCTTTCTTGGAGCATCCACAAATGGAGAAAATATGAACAGTGGTGAATCTTCCCGGAGGTTGTCAGACTGACTAAATTACCCTAACTCCTTCAGGAGATCACAAAAGAAACCAAAAGAAAATCTAAAGCACAGTCTGTCCCTCCTGTCAGCTATAAGGTAAATTTTCATGGTTCAACAATACAAAAGCAAGGGGGAAGTAACTGCTGACCAGAAAAGACTGTTGAACTGCTGAGGCCACAAAATGGACTCTGAACTGCTGAAGCCATAAAATGGACTCTGTACCACATTCTTATATTTGCACATTTGCACATATGCCATCAGACTGTTGAACAGCCACAAAATGGACTCTGAACAACATTCGTATATTTGCACATTCCATCATTGCACCCTTATCTAGCACTACAAATGCTGCCGGACTCTCAGTTACCACTGTCGATTTCTCCTGCACTGTTTACATTGTTTACGCTTCAATGGTTTACTAGGAAATCACTGCTGCACCTTATCCTGTAATTCACTGCTATTTACTGTAACTTTTGAAGCTGTATGCGAAACGAAATTTCGTTCTGTACGCACTCTGTGCATACAAAATGACAAATAAAGTTGTCTAAGTCTAAGTCTAACGTGTCGGTCTATTAGATTGAGCAGCGGCTGACCAGACCAGATTCAACGTTAACCCACTGTGAAAACACCATGACTGCTAATAACGCTAAAGTTAGCCTTTGCTTTACCTCCGATCAGCAGTAAAGCTCCAGTTCAACATAGTTTTTCAAGAAAAGACTGCGTTTGATTATCTTTCGTTCAAGTGTTTCATTACTTTATATTACACAGTTGAGATTTATGAAACATGTATTCTAGCTGCAAAAACACAAAATAGCTTTTTTTTTCTTTTATTGGAAATAAATTCCAGGTTTAACTAATCCTAATGGATTAGGTAAACCTGGAATTAATTCTTCGACACCTTTTCTCGGTCATTTAAAGCACAGTTAATAATTTCTGAAACATTTATTTGTGAAAACAAAACATTGGGGATCATGGGCTATGTTGTGATTTTAGTGTGTCCGTGTTTGGTTTACAAACACAAACTGTTAAACAGAAAGAATATTAAAAAGGGGGATCTTTGAATGACTACCTGTGCATGACATACTCCAATTTTAACGTATTTATCGTTGAAGATAGGTAACAACTGCCCCCAAACTCTCCCCAACCCCAAACCTAAGCCTTCCTCTGTTGCCAAGTTCAAAATGTCAGTGTCTTTGCAGCCCCTTATTCTAATATGTCGGCAGAACAAACTTTATCTAGACCAAGGTTTCAAATGATTCCTCCCCTAGCTTGGAACTAAACTTGTAACAGGCTTTTGTTCATAATGACAAAGTTAAACGTGTTCCTGCCACACTTGCGTATTTGGGTGAACTCAATAAAGCAGGAAAAATAAAGGATATTTGTTTAGTTGGATCCACAATAGGATGGAGTGGCATGAAGTGTCAGTTTGATAGTCAGGTTCAGGTAGGTACTTGATCTATAAAATAATAAACCCAGAAAATAAAACAGAGCCTTTTAATATGAGCCATTTGAAAAGCAACAGAGTGATTGTTGTTGTGTTGGACTTAGTAGCTTTGCAAAGAAAAGGTGAAGCGAGGCCAGTTTATCTACAAGCGATTCTTTTTTTTTATATCAGATTGAAAATCAGCAGCACTCCAACTCCGACTCCAACGCCACTGCGGGCAGATTGGCTTCACCTTCACGCTGTCAATCAGCTCTTCTGTCGCTGAGCTTCCACATTAACATACATGCATGCACACATGCAATACCAAATAGATGGCAGAAACTTGCAGATGGGCACATCGGCGTGTGGGTAAACACGCTCACACGCGCTCACGCGCTGCATCCCCTCCTCCAGCACCTCTCAAACACATTATTGGCAGCAGTTCAGTGACGGCTGTGTGACTGCCAGTGCTGCGGATCTGCTCCTGGAGCGAGCGCTCCCCATCAGCGCTGGCTTGATTACCCTGATGTATGCACACCCAGACACTTGACAATCTCTCAGCATTTACATATGCAGCCTCAGCACTCCGCACTACTTCTGATGTGCGCGTTCGAGGGGAGTGTTTGCGAGATTTACCGTGCGTAGTGTGTGCCAGTGTTTCGCTCGGCGACTGGGAGAAGACGGGGAGGAAGGAGGGGAGAAATGGCAGCCCTCGCTCGCTAAACGTAAAACAAACAAACTTTAATCCGACGCCGCGCCCCAGCTCTTCAAAGCTGAGACGGAAGTAAGGAAAGAGCGAGAGAGAGCCGCCCCACCTGAGGGTGTGCGATGTCGTAAACACACAAACAGAGCGTTTACCAGCCGGCCCATTACTCACTCTCGTGTCAAACTCGTAGCACTCATAGCTAACGAACACACACACACACACACTACTGGGGATAGAGCTGCCTTAAAACCCTCACGAAAGCAAAACTTGACTGATGTTTTTCCTTCTTTTTTTTTCAAATGAAGAACCATCACAAACAACCCCCTCGTCTTCCCCCGAAACCCGAATCAAAAGGGGGGCCTGCCTCTGTCTTTCTTTCCATCTCTGTCAGTGTGGAGGGAAGTGTGGATGAGAGGTAGGAGCGGAGGAAGAGATTCACAGAGAGGAGGTCTGGGGAGTTGCCGTGTCGATCCTTTTTGGCTGGCGCTTCACAGAGCTCGGCTGATCATCATTAAAACGCACAAAACTTGACATGTTTATTTAATGGCTGCTCCCGGCGAAGGCGACAAGCTGCTGCTATCTCTCACCGTCACATGTTGATCTACCACTGTGCCATGTGGTACTCTGAAAGTGCGTGTGTTGGCAGTGAAATGTATTCATGCTCCACAGTTAATACATCCCTGGTTCCACGCTCCATTTACATTTGGGTTATATTCAACAACGGTAGGCAAACAAACAAAATATGCCTCTGTAAATACTTCAGGAAAAGTCAATACAGTTCAAAAAAGCAAACGAAAATGCTGATGGAATTTTTACACTGACTTGGTCAAAAGGACATCTTAAATTTGATACAGCAATGTGTTTGCCTTTTTACTGTTACTTGACAACACTGACCAAGTGATGGAGATGTTTATGTCCCTTTTCCAAGTCCAAGTCGCTTCCTGATTCTGTTTAGGTGCAAGTTCAAGTCAAGCCTGTTATGACTGAAATAGAAAGACCTATTACACCTCTAACCCTGCATCACTGTATGTTAGGTGTCTAAATGTGTACTGTTTGTTTTTAGTTCTAAATAACACATTGACCAGTCCTCTATCAGTCATCATCATCAATCATCTTTCACATTTTTCTATTTAATTTAAAGTCCATAAAAAAGATAATGGCTGATTCATATCATTTAGAAACGGTATCAAATGTAACATTTACGCTAAGAGGTTTGTCCTAATTTTGTAGCAAGCTCAGCAACAATAGAATGTTGGAGGTACGTTTATTTAGTTTCCTAAATGATCCAAAGTCATTTGACACAGCATTCCCTTGAAGGGACATTCATTCGATCATCATGATGTATCAGGTTCCTAGATCTGTGTGCAGATCGGTGCGGTGTTTGCTGTTGTTCTCTCTCACCTCTCTCCTACAGGATGCGACTGGCAGGCTGCAGCTCCACTGGTGCCCCTAATCAGGGCTAATCAATGAGGGCATAAAGAGAAGCAGGAGACGGAGGGAAGGCATCAGAGTGTTTGATAACCAGACCTGCGATCTCCTTGATATTAACTTAACCAACCTTGTCTTTTTCATGTTTCCTTCCTCCAGGATCTCCCAAGTTCTCTGAATGAGTCTCATCCTCCTCTGGTTCTCCATAATCGTCTCACGCGGGGTCGATGCAGAACTCCGAAGCCTTGTATCTGTGAGCCTCCCTCCTTCTCCGGGAACCACCAACTCATACGCATGTGAGTACGTACCTTTTCGAAGCACTGAGAAATGAGCTGCCTGGCCACCCTGGCCAGTTCAAGAACAAAGAGAGAACACAAATCTCCACGCTGACTGCCAACCACATCTCTCTGCACATCAACTCACACTCCCTCCAGGTCTACCCTTCCTCACACACTGGAAGTTGTTGAACCACACTTTGTTCAACCTGCTTACCTGCTGTCAGTTTCCAACCCCGGTTACTTTCTTTTCCCAGTTTGCCCTCCCTTTAGTCCAGGCGTCCTCTCTGCCATCTCTCAGTCGTATTCAATAAATCATTCAAACTTTTACTCTGCCTACATACTTGCTGTCCTTTTCAGAGTTGAGCCATTCACCAGGATTATGACATCATCAAGCTTCAACGAACATAAACAGATAGTTATGAGCCAATAACAGCCCATAATCTGGCTAATTATCAAGTACATTCTTTCACAATAAAACAATCTGTCAGAGTGGGAGACTGCAGTGAACATGCCAGCTTCCTTTCACTCGTCACTAAATGAGAGAAAAGCTGTTACTAAGGCTGGAGTCTCCGACCAGGAGACCAAGTCAAGTTTAAAGCTTTTAGGGCACAAGTCAAAGTCGAGTCAAGTGTCTTGTTCTTGCAACAAGTCAGAGTCTCAAATTCCTGTTGACATCTCTATCAAGGGATGATGCTTAAAGAGATGGAAATGTCATTGGGTATTTTCTGTTTCCTCGTAGAATTATATATGTTTCCTACTTTTAAGGAAAAACGAGATAATGTTTTTAGAAGATGTTTTCCTCAACTTGTTACTCCATTTAATAGTAGGGGTAAATGTAGGTGTCTGGACCCTACGCAGTCTGCCATCTGGAGAAATATGGGCATCTTTTTTATTACCTACATTGTAATGTGACTATTTCATTGTTTTATCCATCCATCCATCCATCCATCCATCCATCCATCCATCCATCCATTTTCAAACACATCTATCCCTATTGGGGTTGCGAGGGGTGCTCGTGCCTATCTCCAGCTGTCAATGGCCGAGAGGCGGGGTACACCCTGGACAAGTCGCCAGTCTATCGTAGTGGCTTGTTTTATGCTGATAAAAAACTAATGTTCAACAGTTTGCTGTAAAGAATGTCAGTTGAGACATTAAACATTGTTTTTTTTTTACAATAAACAAGTTCTGGAGAAAGAAGAATATGGTGGCAGAAAGTCACACAGAAATGTTACTGCAGCTGAACTTGGTTCTACAAGTAACTGAATCAAGAGATGTGCTTAATTTGTTACACAAACTTTCATCGTTTTTACTTTTTTTTTTTTTTTAAATCATGGCATGATGGAATTTGTTCGGGATTTTGTGCAGTTGAAGTCAGATCTAAAAAACCAAACAACTTTAGAACCAATAAAGGACAACATATTATTATGTTATGGGCTGCAAAACCGTAGAACTGAACGTGAGTGAGGGTATCTGCTTTATAAAACAACATCCAACGTGTCAGCTGACAGCTTTAGTTTTTTTATCCTGCAGATGAGATATAAGTCCTGTTAGAATGTTAATATTACATCATTATTACCTCCTTTGATTTCTGATGTAGACCATTTGCATTTACAAAGGCATTCTTTTTGCATTTGTACTTAAGTAATGAACTTGACTCTGGTGACAACGTGTCAATGATGGAAAAAGTACCCTGGAAGTCTTGACCTGCTTTGAAAAGTCAATAAGCTCAGTTGCTCAAATGGTGAAATATCAGTTTAAAACTTTTTGTTAATACTTATCCTCTTAACAGGAGGTTGCCAACGACAGGCTTAAACTAGTTCAAAGCTGCTTTGCACATGTGGAAGTAAATGTGTTGGGTACTGTATTTATTGATGGGCTTGGCATGGATAGGTTACATTTTCTACAATACAAACGGGTTGTAAGATTCACTGGAGAGGACTGATGCTGCTGCATTTCCATATGTTTGAAGAAGTCGTGATGTCTGATTGTGAAATATTAAGATTATACCAATTCATTTTGACTCCTTGTTGTGCCTGCCCTTAGAATTCAGTTTGTGCGTATCGCATTAAAACAGTGCATACTTTAATAGGCGAAACTGAGCTAAAACACTAATGTATTCATTGGAGGATTTCCTGCTGTGGAATTAAAAACTGGCGACAATGGAGGAGCCCAGTATGTCATCACTAAACATGGTTTAACCTATTTGCTCCAGTGAAACAAAAAGTAAGAGAACAAACGCTAATACAAGGCAAAGTGAGGCTGCCGGGTGAAGCAATGAAGACAAAAGAGGAGTGAAAGACGAGGGGATCGGAAGTACAGAATAGAGCACCCGTGAGCGCGCGTGAGTGAGAGACTGCAGGGTGGATTAAGGTGACATACCTCCTTTTTTGTTTGTTTGCGTGTGTAAACGCAGTTTTGATGAAATATTAATGCCGCCTTCCAAAACGCCTTGTAAAGGATCCTCTGTCTTTGACTCCTCCATCTGTAGCACCTCAGGTAGGCATTTAGTATGCTGTCATGAGGGAACCGGCAGCCCCTCCTTGTGCTGAGCTGTCAGCACGAAATCCGCCCGGCGCCCCCTCCTCCACCGCCGCCGCCGCCCGCCCCCTTTCCACCACCCTGTGACACACCTATGCCGCCAAAGCCTCGGAGCGTACCGCCCCTCCCCTCCCGAGCGCCCGCCAACTCTCGAGCCGCAGAACTTTCTACTGAACATTTGATATGCCTCGGTGATAACAAGCTCGACTTGTGCGAAGGAAAGCAGGGCTGCTGAGTGACAGATTCGTTTTGACATTTAGTTCTCATTCCCTGATGGAAATCTTCTTTTCTTCTCGCAAAATAAACCCCGACGTGCTTTCTTCTGAGGAGGATCAGGTTGACGAGGTGCTGGATGATATTGATTGGACTTCAGAGTGCTGTTTGACTGGCAGCTGCCAAGGAGGCGAGGGGCTGTAATCCCATCGCCGCGCCCACCTAAGCACCATCTTAGAGCTGCTACCAGATACACCGGTAGTCCCTCACTTCCCTTCACTCCCGCTAATTCTGCGTGACTGATGGAGGTCAGACGACTGGATTTCCAAACAAACAGGAGTCCTGCGTGTGGTTTGGCAACAAGAACCTGGCGTTTTAGAAAGGAGGTTTACTCTGATAATATCGCAGAGGATTTCCAGCGATGGACATGGGTCTCTGATTGTAACCACAAAGGTGATGCATCCCACAGTGTCATCATGAATGGTCAGCCAGACACCCCGAAGGCTTTCGTGTCACAGGGAATGGCTAATTATAGTTGTTGCAGTACATATTTGGGGAGGGGTGGCTGAGCATGCTGGGCCTCATAATAGGCTTCATTTATAACATAGACATCCACATCTCAATCTTGTGACTAAAAGCTGAAGGGGAAGAGCAAGGAATGATGCAAATGCTGTTTGCTCAGTGCCTTGCAAGAATGATGCATCCCTTTTGAAGATTTTGTCTGGTTATAACCTAAAACTTAAAAGAAAAATGTGTAAAAAAAAATTGTGACAGATTCACAAATATATTGGAGGTGGAAGAAAAAGGATGCATGGTTTCCAAATGTTATGCCAATAAAAAATCGGACAAGTGCAACATGCATGAACCACCTCATGCAGTAGCTGCCGCATTTAGAAACATACTCTTTCTTTTTGCACTTTACTTTAAAAAATGTTTAATTGGAAGAGGGGCATCTTTGAAAAGCAGTTTTTATGTCCCAATAAACAGTGTGCTTTGGTTAGGCCATGCAAACACACGAATGAGCTCTAATCAAATCTATCCCAGTATAACTTTGGCCGTATATTTAGGGTGATTCTGCTGGTGAAAGGTGAACTCTCACCTCAGTGTTACATTTTTATTTATTTGCAGCCTCTAACATGTTTTCTACCACAATCATTCTGCATTTTACTCTAACTCCCCATAAACTCTAAGCAGCTTCATTTATACTTACTGATTTTTTTTAATCCCACAGCATGATGCTGTCACTCCTATGTTTTACCACCGACATGTTCCTAGTGATAAAAGGTATTAGTTGTATGCTACATATAATGTTTTCCATTTAAATCAAAGAGATTAATTTTGGTCTCAACTGACCACGGCACTTCTTCTACATGTTTGCTACGTCCCCTTCATGATTTGTGTCAGATCTTCATTGGGACTTCCAATGGCTGTGTTTCAAGAATAACTTTCTTCTTGCCACTTGCCTTTAATTAGTATGACTATTTTCTGATGTCTGAGTAAAAAGGGGCCTGGATACAAATGTACATTACACTTTTCAGTTTTTATTGGTCCAAAAAAAACACATATTCTTCTCCATCCACTTCACAAATACACCTTTTTGTCCGTCTGTCATATAAAATGTCAATAAAAGGCATCAAAGGTTCTGGTTGCAATGCGACAGAAAGTGGAAAAGTTTTCCTTTTTCAAAAGCAGAGTAGATCTTTCTCTTTTTTTAACATGTAGGCAGAGGCCTTTTGCTATTGTAACTTATGTGTTTCCAAGACAGATCCTTGACGTATTTCCCTGCCCTCGGGCCTCATTCAAACATGACGTTAAAAAAATACATAAAAACAAGTAGGGAAAAAAAAAAAAAAGAGATGGTGACTGTTGCCCGAGGAGGCATAGTTGTCATAAAAGAGCCGGGATGGGATTTGTTGGTGTCACTCAATAAATCAGTGGGAGTTTAATTACCAGCTTGGTGTGGAGGAGCAGTGACAAGCACGGTGTGCGTGTGTGTGTGTGTGTGTGTGTGTGTGCGCGTGTGCGTGTGTGTGCGTGTCCGTGCGTGAGAGACTGCAGGTGGAGAAGCTGTGACAGGCACTAGCTCTGTGAGTTAGCATTCCTCCTGGGCCAGACTCCACCAAAAGCCTGACAGGGCAGAGCTGCAAAACTCACATAGGCATCCAGGGCCGTACCATTCACCGCGGAGGGGGAGCGTATAGGTAAGCAAAACCAGGGTGATCCGCTCATAGAGTCTCTCCCACGCTAATCCTCTCCCTATACGCCCTGCCACTTCCCACGTTTATGAACTTGTGCTGTGCAGGAACGTGGAAGCTAATCTCTGACCCAGAGACCAGCGCACACCGACTCTGACCCTCAGCCCAATAATCCTGCCACTGGAGAAAGCGCCTGCGAGAGATCGGTGGGCAGGGTCTTTGGACAGCAGAAGAAAACAGAAATGAAAAATGACAGAAACGAGCGGCACACACCAGAAATCTGAGCTCCGTCTGCCTTGTTAGAGACAATTAAAGCATAGCCTCAATATGATTTCTGATACTTGTCGGTGTGAGGAAACTGTTATTATTTCCCCTTTGCCTATATCGTGCAAAACTTCCCATCAAGCCTGGAGTCAAACAGCCATTCAGGAAAAAGATAGAAAAAAAGAATAATCGGCAGCAAGTAGTGGGTAGAGTGAAAAGGGTGGCAGGGGAGCAAACACAGGTTTGACAGAGGCAGGAGAGGTGACAATAAGCAGCGTGGCATGTTTTTCTCCTCCAATTTCGTGCCAGGTAACATCCAACAATTTGAAGGTTCAATAGGCAAGATTACAGTTCTGCTCGAGATGAGTTAAAAATACAGGGTGACTTGTAACCCTGTCTGCAGTGAGTGAATGACACACACACACACACACACACACACACACACACAGAGGCACCATCAGTGGTGCTGCAGTGGCGTCCTCCATGCCCACCATTATTGGCTGTTTTTTTAACTGTGGCACAGATGAAAAGAGTCAGCATTACAGCTGTCAATTCAGATGGAGATCAGGTGGCTGGGAACGAATCAGGAGACAGGAGATAGAGGCTCCGGTTTGTCATGCACAGGATGTCAATGTGTGCATAAAATTTTGCAGATACTAACGCATAAAAAAACGGAAAAATCCAAATCCTCGTTTTTCAGCCAAGAAGGATTGTGCTGTCACTCAATGATCATTGTTTTTGTGTGTGTGTGTGTGTGTGTGTGTGTGTGTGTGTGTGTGTGTGTGTGTGTGTGTGTGTGTGTGTGTGTGTGTGTGTGTGTGTGTGTGTGTGTGTGTGGTTGTCTTTGCCCTTTTTCCTATAGCTTCCGATTGGAAAACAATGGTAGCTACAAAATATTTTGTCTAATCAGTCACCACTAAAAAGTACACCCAGTTTCTTCAGCTAACAAATATCTGCCAATATGCAGGCGTTTCATGTTTGAGCCCCCCTCCCGCCGCAATTGATACAATACAACGCGTTCAGCTGATAGAAGGAGAGAGAGAGAGAGAGAAATTTCCCAAAGAGAGTAATTAATTTCCTGGCACCTCAGTATGGGAACTTGTAAGGAAAGTGGAACAATAAGCCTAAAAAAAACACTTCGCTGTACTGTAGCTGTGCTAACAGACAGATGCCAATCTCCTCCCCGCTCCCCCACTCTCGCCATGTTCGACATGTGTGCTTTTTGGCTGCAAGACGTTAGCATTTGTTTTACCCCCCCCCCCCCCTTCCCCATCCAATGAGCTAGAGCCTCAGGCGCAACAGTCAAAGAGACACCACCACCTCCCAGTATCTCATCTCATCTCCCAGTATGCGCGGGTGTGAATGCGTAGCAGTGAACGCTCTCTCTCGCTCACGCACGGAAAAACACACACTGTGGCTTTTGATACTTGCTCTGCGGTTTGTGGGACCCGTCTGATTTTTTTCATTATTATTATTTTGCCGGATTTGCATGAGCATATTTAAAAAGATTCCCTTTGCACGCTGCTTTTATCAGCATGTTCTGATACATTTCAGGGCTCATAGAGACCTCATGTGTGGGCGCTTGAGCCGGGGCATGTCCACACAGTGGCGTGTGCTAGGGCGCCCCCTAGCTCTCAGCTGGAGCTCCATCTTCTCTGCCCCCCTCCCTCCATCCTGCCTCTCCTCCCTTGCCCTACATATCGGTCCCGTGGAGAATAGACCCGTCTAACACCCGGCTTCACAGAGATGCTGTTTTGTCATGTTTTATATCATTCTACTAATGGCAAAAAAGCAGGTCCTCTGACTAAAGACTGTGGTATCCCCGAAGATCCGTGCTAACAAACGCTCTGCAAAGAGAGAGAGAGAGAGAGGAGAAAAAAGACTGACGACTTGCCTTAACTGAGCTCTCTGTTCTAAACAGTATAAAGCTTCTGTTTTCTAAACACTCTGAGTTTTGTAATAAAGGATGGGGAGAAAAACAACAGACAGACAAGAGAAAATACATGGAGAGGGGAGAGGAAGAAGAAAGAGAGAGAGAGAGAGAGAGAGATTCAGCAGATGGTAGATTTGGCGAGGCCTCTGCCGTGCAGTTTGTGTAAAAGCCTGTCTGGAAAGAGCACAGACCCCGAAGCATCTCTCACATATTGAGGAGTCACAATCATGGAAAGGCTGCGGAGTGAGATGCCCTGAACGCTGGTCATTATGAAAACAGAGCTGCTCCGCTTCAATCAGCCAACCGGGGAGACTGAACTGAGTGGGACTCTTGTTTCACGGAGTACAATCATTACGCAAAACTATGAATTCAGTCGAAAACTGGTCAGAAAAATGGGCAGGCGCACAATTTATTTAAAAGATTTACAATTGTGGCAGATGTTGAAATAAAATCTAGTTTTTGCTTTGCTTCGTCAACTGCATTTTCAGATAATACATTTCATTTTTGCTAATTCATTTTCTGATCTCTCCATCAGATCACCACAGCCCACATCAGTCTACTTCCTTTGAGGCCAGTTCTAAATCGTATAGCACCGGGTTTCAACTCAAAGCCCTTTACAAGACAAACAGCTTCAACTCATATTTAAATATACAAACAAATCAATCTAATATGATCCAGTCACATTGACAGATTCAAATCCAGTTGCATACACTGAAATTGGACGTTGCTTATGAATCAGGGCAATATATAAATACGTTATATTTATCTCGTAATCATCTATGGTCGTGTCAAAGACATTATGTACTCATCCTTACCCTGGTTTTGGAGTTTCAAACTATGAAACTCAGATTTTGGTAGAAACTAAACCCAGTGCCCCGAGCCATTTTAAAACAGCATGATGTTTCTTGTCCAAAATAAAGTCTAGTTGTTGCAGACATTGTATTATTTCATTTGGTGAAATAAATGGAAGATATTTTTTTGGGTGCCAAATATGAAGATGACCTTGAAATCCTGAATTAATGTTTGAAACTCTAATTTTGAAGTAATAAAGGAAATAGTTCTTTAGTTTCCTGGCTGCGCTTTACAGAGTTGGCCAATAAAGACTGTCAGCAACAGCGAGTTGCAAAAGCACTGAAGAAGCCCCTGGAGAAATCCCTTTTGTAGCAGCAATGTGGGTACTGCAACATAAAAAAATTAGAATGTTGCCATGGTGACAGACGATACAAATAATTTGGAGGCGCTGTGAGAATACAGAAACAGGTAACCATTAGCCACTAACAGAAATTCAGCTTGCATCTTTTGCTGTTTTTTTTTTTCATGGAGGCTTGACTGCATTAGATCACCTTCAAAATCTAAAACACTTCATTGATCAAATCTGAACTGCATCGTTTTACACAGAAAACTGATTTTTAAAACACAGTTTGAGATTCATAAAAACCTTTATTTGCTTTGTGAAGACATAAAAATGGGATGTGGTCAAAAATGGATGGGGATATTCTACATTCTTTTAACACTTATTGATTTTTCAAATTTTTACTGCCATTTGTGAAGATAACAACAAAAACGGATTAGTATGATATAGTTATGATTTAATCTCATTATCTCCCTGTGACCCCCATATCTTGCTGCACCCTATTCAGAATATTTTGGTTGATTTATTTATTTTTTTGGTTTGTTTAGTAATTGAACAAAACCTCAAAGGAAATGTCCCCAAATCACTTGTTTCCTGGTTGGCAAACAATTTAAACAACTTTATTATTTTGATATTTGACAGCTTAGCCTTTGCAGAGTGAATATGTTACACACTGACAGGGCGCTCACACAGGGAGCCCCAAAATGACCTATATGTGACCCGCGACTGTCAATCAGCACAAATTTGTTAAGCAATGAAGCATGTAGGGCTGTCCCGTCAGAGCCGGGGCCAAACATCGCCTCCATGTCTTCTGGGGTGTGATTGTGGATCTCTGTGTGAGCGACGCACCGCAACAAAGCTGTGTGGAGAAGAAGCGGGGTAGAAGTAAAGATAAGCAGAAGTATAGATGTGCAGTGCCATCATCAAATTGCGTGATGGAGGTTAATCTCATTTAGCAGTTTTGGTTTGTTTTGGTTTTTCTTTTCTTTAAAGGAGCTCTATTCATGCCAGCATATTTTTATTCCTTCTCCACTCTCATTTCACATGGACTGCAGATGCCTTAATTGTGCTCGCTCTTCAAGGCAGCCTTTTTCACTTGCTCTTGATAAGTCTTTGATATTCTGTGCTTCACTAATTGTAGTCGCTGCAGTACATCTATCTTTTTTCAATTTCCTGATAATTAGCCTCTAACTCTTTCATCTGTCTTTTCAAGTGCACTAAATCTCCTTCACTAATGAAAGTTACACTGAATTCAACAAGGTTGACGGCTGGTAAAGAAAAAGAGAGAGAGGGAGAAAAACACGCACCACCTCTCTTTCTCTCTGACGTGTCTCTTCCTCCGTCCCCGTCTTTCTCGCCGTGGGCAGACCCTGTCCTTGGGTGTGTGTGTTTTTTTTTTTTTTTCTTATTCTCTATAATCAGAACCTGACAATATTCCACCAAAAAAAAGAACACAGGTGCCGTTTAGTGAGAACATGCTTCAGAATGACTGAGGTTTAATGGATGGGAGATGTGAGGTTAGCGAGCAGCAAACCCGGAGTGATCTGCTTAAGAAGATAAAAAAAAACAACAAAAAAAAACGAAATCACTCAGAGCCACCGCCGCTCTCCCAGAAGGGAGGGGGTGTTAGACATCTGGTAGCATATTAGTACAGCATCGCTTGAGTTACAGTGCCTTGTAAAATTATTTACATTCCTCCTTTCAGATTTCGTCATGCTATAACCACAAACTGTTGACTAACGAGGAATCTTCAGGAATCTCAAGGCAATCGGTTGCACATAATTTTAGATAGAGGTTTGAAAATACCTTTTAAGAATATTGTTTCAAAAGCAGCTGTACCTTTCCTATGGTTATAGATCCTTTAGATGAGAAGCTAAAGAAATTGCCAGAGTGACCCGGGGTGACCTCCAGCTTTATGAAACACAGTTTCCCTCCCACCTCGTTCTGCGCGCTGCTGGTCACCTGTTTGAATAGAAGGCCCGCTACACTTCTCCTGCACTTACACAAAAGAAAGATTTAAAATGTCTGGAAATGTTGCATGCCACAAAAAAAGAGCAGAAGGTGTCACATGTATTACACCCTGGGCAAACCCCAACTTTAGGCCCAGCAAAGTTTTGCAATCACCGCAAAATAATTCTGTCCACAATTCACTTGTCTATATATTCTCTGCTCGGTGTGGAATAATCCACATCAGACTAGACCAGTTTTAATGTAGAAATAGATTCCAAACGTTTTGAAAAAAGAAACGGCAAAATAACTTTTAGCACAACTGTAGGTTTTCAGTCATGTACCAGCAACAGCCTCCTTAGCCTGCTTCAGTTGGATAGCTATGTATTCTCTACATTAAGCATTTTAAAAATCTACTAAACTCAGGTATTTATATGATATTTTGTCTTTGTATCACAATAAGAACGACAGATTAATGTTTTAGATATAATTGTTTTATTTGTAACTCTAAATTTGTTGTTTTAATTTTGCTCTAGTAGGATTGATTATTGTTTTTTGTTTGAAATAAAAAAACAGGTCAACGTGTTTTGTTTTTACATTTCCGTGTTAAAAACAAAAGTAAAGTGTTTTTACTCAAGGTTATCATCCAGCAAGAATACCATATCGACTCATGCCTAACACCCATTACCTTCCACTTCACAATCATTTGCCACTATGTGTTGACTTACCACATAAAATTGCAATAAGATATGTTGCACCTTTGCTTGTAACATGACTGCATGTGGAAAAGTTCAAGGTGCTTGAATGATTTTGCTAGGCACTTGCCCTAATAGTTTGATGAGTTTTGAGTTAGAGTTCCCATGATGCAAATGTGTCGCTGACAGGTTTGCTGAGAGTAAAGGCAAATACAGCAAGAGAGAGGAGGAGAGAGAAGGAGAAGGGGGAAAAAAAGGCATCAAAATTGATTTTTCAATCATGCTTGCTGTTTCAAGAGGGCGTCACATGTTCTAATGACCTCATCCCTCTTGTAGTGATGTGAGTTATTTCACACCGGGCCATTTTAAACCAAGAAGGGTAAGGCGGTGGTGAGGTGGAGGGGGGTTAGTGCTAAGTAGGGCTCAAAGCAGTGAGGAGTTGTAAAGAAGAGAGGCGGGGTGGGCTAAGGGAATGGTTAACAGGGTCATTTAGATTGGATGGGAGATCGATACTGAGAGGTAGAGAGGAGGTGCATCTCTGTCACTGTGATGTGTGGCTTTAGTGTGATTGTTCTGCAGATTACGTACAAGGAGGGGAAAAAGAAAAAGGAAGTGCTGTCTGTGAATGGCTGTGCGTGTATGTGTGTGTACTCGTGTTTGCAGCTGGGTGAGAACATATTTTTCGTGTTTTACCACCAACGTGAGGACTTTGATGCAAAGTGAGGACCTCATAAAGGTCCTGCCTTTTGTAGGGGGCTAGGGGTTAAGTTTAGAACTACGGTGTCAATTAGGATTGGGTTAGGCCATAGAAAGGGTCAAAAATGAATGGAAGTCTATGGAAGTCACAACATGGTCCTCAGTAGTATTTAAAACAAGTGTGTGTGTGTGTGTGTGTGCGTGTGTGTGTGTGTGTGTGTTTGTGTGTGCGTGTGCATGAAACAATCATGTCAGTGTCCTCCAGTCATGGATAACACATATCAAGCTTTTTTTCCCCTTGATTTTCTGTCCCTAAAAAAATAAAATAAAATGGATTGTACTAAAAATGAAACTTGTCTCTTCTTTTTTTAAAATACCTGACAATGAGATTGTTGCTGGTGGCTGATCTATTCCGATGTGCAACAGATCTTTGAGTTCCGTTTTTAGAAAAGCTGGAAAATAAACTTTTCAGTTTGCATTGCTCCGTTCGACGGAGAGCAGTGTGAGAGTGCTGATAATACGCGAGTGGAATGCTTCAAGTATAATCTCAGCACATATCCGCTTGCAGAGCTCTTGGATTCCTTTATTACTGCACCAGGTCTGAGTGTTTGATGTCATGCTAATCTGCTCTCTTGTTTCTCTGTTTGTGTGTGTGTGTGTGTCCTTGTCGCATGCAGAGGGAAAGCGTGTGCTCTGGTGCCGCCTGAAGCATTTCCTGCAGCTTCTTGTGGGTCTTTCTATCTAACATGGAAAGCCCGAAGGTGGAATTCACTATCGCATCGTCAACAGAACTGCTGAGAATATATGCAGACATCACAGAAGGACCATACAATTTAGTATTGTTGACTTCCATCGGTTTCTGCTACTAACTAATAATGCCCCTTCTGATTCACATGTTCTATACAATTGTTCTAAAATGCACTCTCCAATGAGACGGTACTGAGGCCTTCTCAGGATTAGCTGGAACTAGGGAACTTCCTTCAAGACATTTGACCGAGGCACATTTTTGTTGAATAGACAAAGAAAAGAGAACTACTACTACATGGTGTGAAATGGTGGTTTAAACAGAAACGGGAGAAGAGCTCCATGTGAAAACCTAAACTGATGTCTGGATGTGTTTGAAAAGTTCTTGTTGCTGACCAAATGCAAACTCAGGTCCTCTACCAGAGGTCTGGGAGCTTGAGGGTTCTTCTTAGGATCTTAGTTGTTCCTAAGATTGTGCTCTTCTGGACTGAGATGTCTGATGTTTCTCCAGGAATCTGTAGGAGACACTTCTCCAGAGTGGGGGTTACCGCCCCGAGGGCCCCAATGATGAACTCATTTGTGGTCAAAGTGCCCTGGTTCTTCAACACTTGGCACAGACCTTGGTCGGCATGGTTCTCTGTTTATATGCTCTCCTCATATATTATGAGGTAGGCAGTTAGCCTTCTGCCTTGGCTGAAGATAAATCAGAAGTTTTTTAAGAAACTTTTTTGAACAGTCAAATACAAACAAATACGGAAAAAAGAGCAAATACATATGCAAAGAAATGCGGAAATGTGTTTGTTCTGTGTCTTCTGAGCGCCCAGAATGGACATGCTCCAGGTTCTAAGAACAGATGAGATGTTATTGCACTCTCTAATGAAGCTACAGGCTTAGCAACACATGCTTTTAAGGGATGAGAATCATCGGGCACGCGTGCAGTCAGGGCAGTTTGCTCCAGTCCAAAGTACATGATTGAAATACATATTTAGATGCACGCTGTTTGAATTAACAATCAGCATAAACAACACGTTTCATTCGGAATACAATTTAATTCCAACTGAGCTTAATCTGACCACAATTTTCCGATTTGCGTGTTTACGTTACGCATTTTTATTCCAATAGACCCTTTTCTCCAATTTCTTATATCTACGTAAACATAGATAGTGATTCAATGCCATCTGAAGGGTTTCCTTAGGAACTGTTTAACCAGTTTCTCTGTATTATTTAATATATTTGATTTTGTAAAGTGCCTTGAGATGACGTGTTGTGAATTGGCACTATATAAATAAATTGAATTGAATTATTATAATTTATAGGAAAAAAATGGAGAAGCTTAGAGTCACATGTCTGGAAATTAGATTTGGACCTTTGAGCATGAAATTTGAGAGCTGGTAGCCCAGTGGGTTTCAGTGCTGAACGACCAGAAGGAAGAAAATCTGTGAATTTAGGTACCACCAGTGGCAGCATGTTAATAGGGGCCGTTAGGCTGCCGCACCCATCATTGCAAGAAAAATGCATGGACACAGTCAATGTAATTTACAAGATAAAAAAGTATTTTTGGGTAAATAAGTAATCAAACCCCTGGGGATCCTGACTATGTCTGACTTTCGATTATTCGACATTCCTATTGCATTTTGTTATTATTCTAAGGTTGTTTTCTTTTGAAGGGCTAAAAGGTGAGGAGCGCCAGCCAGATGAGTTTACACGTATGGTTTTAAGCTTTTGGCTTTCATGTGACTGCATGCTGGTCTCTGACTGATTACTTGAAGATTCTCCTTGGGACACAGCTCTGTGCACCAATGGCCAACCAGTACTTTTTGTGTCATTCTTCATCCAATCAGAATAATTAATCATACATGTCAATTAAAGTCTCACCCCTGGCAGCTTAGATGCTCAGGCACGAATGTGACCAGACCATCCAGACTTAAAAATACAGCCACAGGCAACTGACTCTGGATGGATTTATGTTCAAGAGTTTATTGCTGTGTCGTAATACTCCACCCCCAAATTTTTTTTTTTTTTATCACCCGGCGCCACTGCTTACCACCATGGGTTAGCCTTCCATATTACACACTCATACTATAATGTTGATTTAGCAGTAAACAAAATTGTCAGAGAAAATAAAGAATGAAATGACTGTTTCTGCCATGTACTGTAATCTTTAACCCGTGACATACAAGCCGGTGCTTCTAAACAGCAGCAGGAGCGTTTTAGTGGATGTAAAGCCAGTGAAAGAAAGCAAAAGAAAAAACCCCAACACCTAACAGGTCCCTAAAGGAACATTGTATGCTTCTTTGGTTCCCTAAAGGCCAAAGGTCAGGGTCAGCAGTGGAGCAGCTCGTGGAGACTCAGTGTGGTGATCAAAGACCTGTCTGCAGGCAGGAAGCTGCTGACACAGCTGCTTAGCTCCAACCGAAGGACATTCTCTATAAACACACAAAGAAAAACACGACTTACTTACACAAAATAATAATTCTGTGTTAGCACTTGCTCGGCTGGTGTGGCTCCAACTGTATTATTAAGAAATTGTGTTTTTGGACATTGCTTGGGGAAGAAGAAGAAAAAGAAAAACCTCTCAGCTGTCATATTTATCCGCTTTTATATTCTGAGAAACAAAGAGAAACAAGTATATATGTAAAACACCATGGGGCAATTATAGCGCTATTTTATAAGTGCAGCGTGTGCAGCTCTAAGCATAACCAGATTTCATCCAACTTTAACAACATTCAGTTTGTCCTCAGGTGGCAACGTGAAAATCTGAACTGACTGTTGTAATATATGTACAGCAGCAGAGAGCACACTGCCACAGGATCCTGTAAAATTTGAAAACGTGTTTTACTGGATATGATCGCGCTGTATCTCCTCCAATAACAGTCATGTGGCAAAAGGCTTAATCTCTTGGTGGGCCTTGTTATTTTCACCCACCCCCTCCACGTATCTCTACAAAAGTGGCTCAGCTCTTAAATCAAAATAGGAGGAAGAGGAGGAGGAGGATCGGGAAGAGTGGTGGGGGTAACAGGAAACACAGCTCTCATCTCTTAAACTGTGTCTCCTTGTTTTTGTTTTTTTTTTAGTCGGGGAGGTGATTTTATTTGATCGCTTTTCTTGCAAAGTGTTAGACAGATCAGATCCTGCAGCCTTTCGGTGCAACTCATCGCAGGGTGCCATCCCATCCTGTGTGCTTTCCCAAAAACAAATAAATGAATATAAATGCGGGGTTGACTCGAGGAAGGGACAGGAATCACTGCAACATGGAAATCTCCCAATCTGTCATGGTTTAACTTTCAATTCAGGTTCGTGCAGCTCATTAGTGAAACCAGATGAAAATGCTCTTTTGTCCCTCCCTATTGTTCTTCAGCATACACTAGACGTGTGCTTCCACAGCAGGTGAAGACTTTTGCCATTAACTGACCATTTATTTTCATTGTGTTGTGTAGCGTCTTTGGTTTGGCAGGCCAGCCTAGTTGCACGGGCTCATCTCTTGCTTTCTGATATAATGAGGCTGCTTTGGGGACCAAACTTTGGGAGACTCTGCAGGAACCCTGGCAGAGCTGTAATTCTGATGTCATTTGCAGCTGACACTATGTGACCGCTCCGATCAATAATGTTCCCGGGGACTGATGAGACACGCTACTTTTTCCAGCTGGAACCGAAGAGTCGCTGCATTATAATGCACCTAAATTCCAATGTAGAAAAGCTTTGAACGGAGGTGAAACCTGATCTTGTGTCAGGAGGTCTGGCCGTATCAAAGTGCGAAGTGGGAAGAGTCGCTGTCTTTCAGGGACATCTGTTCATGATGAAGAATAAAAATAAAATAAAATGGGGAGCCCTGTGTGGCTCAGTTGGCAGTTGGTGGAGCAGACACAGCCTTTGTAGCATACGTTTTCACTGTGGATGTGCTGGGTTCTGTTCCTGGTCCCAGGCTATTTGCTGCATGCCATCCCCTTCTCTCTCAACCCTATTTTCTGTCCAATTTCTGCTAAACAAAGGCCAAATACCCTCCAACCCCCCCCCCCCCCCCCCAAAAAAATAAATAAATAAATAAATAAATAAAATAAAACAGTCAATACCACTGAAATATGTGTTGTCACTCTTGACAGGGTATGGATTAGTTACTTGTGTAAAGTCCACACCTACTAAAATAAACTAATTATCTGAGTTATTCTGATTACAGAGCTTTTGAAAAATGAAATACACTTAAGAGATGCTTGAAACGCTCTCATAGACAGGAAGTCGCACACCTCCTTTGTGATCTTTCCCGATTCGCAGCACACAATCAGCTAGGATGCAATCTAGAGCAGGCATACGTCTTGTAGATCACCCTAAATAGCAGTATTCTGTCAAAACATCATTAATTAATTCTAAGAACTTTACATTTCCCATCATCATGGGACTTCATGCAATAAAGTAAGTGTAAGCTTTGAGCTCATGGAGGCGTTAATGAAAGCTTCTCATCGGGCATTGAAGAAGCTTCCACCACCTTTTAAACATTTCTGTTGTAGCATTTTGGGTGCTAGGTCAAAATAAATAAATAAAATGGTGACAGAAAAGATCCAACTGTGAGCACGGAGAATTGAATCCATCTCTCCATCGTCTATTCCCACTTATATAAGGTGGGTGGTGAGAGGGCTGGTGACTATCTCCAGTGGTCATTGGGTAAAAGGAGGAGTTCACCCTGGACAGGTTGCCATTCAAGCACAAACAACCATGCATGGCCACAAGCATACCTATGGGTAATTTAGAGAGACCATACACATAACCCGCATGTTTCTGGTCTGTGGGAGGCAGCTTAAGAACCAGGACAGAACCCATCCATGCACTGGGAGAACATGCAAACGTCATGCAGAAAGACCCCCAAAAGTTTGCCTTTATGTTTTCAGTCACAACATACATATTTCCATAACAAATACACAAAAAAAATTTAAAAAGTGAACTGAAAAAAGGGCAGAATATATTATATTATATGCCCACCTTTAAAATTTGCAGCACTTCAGAAGAGGCCTTTAATATTAAAGAAAAGAAAATACTAAGAGAAAAACAAAGTTAAAAAGAATAAAAAAAGTTTGACCAAAATAAATAGTTCTAATATCTTCACCCCCATACAGCCCTCTGAAAATACTATAACTACCTTACTCATAGGCCCGACCAGATGAAGCTGTGTCTGGGTGTATACGACAAGCTTCTTTGTCGGTTAGGGGTGTCGTCACAACGAAGCGGCCGTAAATCCGACTCCATCTGAAACCAGTTGTCAGAGTGGATAATGCATGCAAGACCATCCTTTGACATGCATGCGCTCCCTTGCCAACAATAGTGGTGATCTCCATAGTTGTAGTTGTGCTGCGCAGCCTTTTCAACCTACTATGGATTTTACATCTTCCGCTCCTCCACTTTCACCGCCAGTGCCAAATGGAGTTTAAAAACTACCTTTTCAAACATCATTTTCTTACTCCAGCAGTGATAGCAGTCGCCATTCCTTTTCTTGTTTTCTTCCTGTCGGACTTCCCCGAACATGCGCAATGTGATTATCTTTACTTTCCCTGCTTCAGTTACTGCTGTACAGCGCCGCTCACTGGCATGGCATACGTATTACAATGCCTGTTGTGCCTTGTTCAGCTTCAGGCGGTCTCATCATTACACTCAAACTTTTCAGAGCGGCTTTGATCGGTTTCCTGTGGATGTGGCCATAGTCACCAACAGCAGGGCTTCATCTGCTTTGTGCCGGTTACAACTAATCCAAAGGCCTATTACACCGGGTTTATTTTACGGGATCTGAGTTTCATTTGACAATTTCTAATTGAAAATGCAAAATACTTAGATTGGTCAGATTTAAACTGAATTTGTCACACTGAACAGAGAGTGAGATAAAAAAATTCTTCTTGTGAAAACACAAAAATGGAGGTTTTCCAATGCTGTTTTAGTATTTAAATCCCCTTAGAGATATAAAAAAGCAAAATAACCATACCATAATGAGTAGTCAAATCTATCCAGGAATGATTTACTGATTCTTTATAAGTTTATAACTTTTTATGCCTTTAATCTTTTTGGAAAAATTACTACAAAAGAAAGTCTCCATCTCGTGAGGCCACTATCATGTATTGTCTCGTCTTATGACCAAGATGTATCGTTTAGCTCTGGCAATGAAACTGACGTCTGAATACAACACACGCAAGAGCTTGTGACAGCTGTGATTGACGGATTTCTTTTCCTTCACATGCAAAAAAATATCTACCTGTATTTGACTGGACCAGATAAATCGACATGCCAAAATGTCAGCAGAGTTCTTCAGAACATCCAAGGGGAAACATGATGACATATGACAATCTCGTTTTATGTTTGACTTTAGGTCAAACTGTGTTAAACAAAGAGAGCTGACGGCGCCTGGCTGAAAAGATGCCTGCCAGATGTCTGTTTTTTACACTGACATGTTGTATAAAGGCCTGCAACAAGTCAGTATCCAGCCTACGGCTTTGGCTCTAAACAAAACCATGTGCACAAGTGTGTGTGCGCAAACTACCACAAAGAGAGATCAGTGAAGGACACCGTTTCGCCTTGAGTCTCAACATCATTTCTAAGGCTAATTTTAATGCAGGGATCACATCACCCAGACATCACCCTGATTAATTTACAGAGCAAGTGTCTTCAATTTGGACTATTAAGATGGTCCTTCAAAGTGTGTTGTGAAACGTACTGTGTCTCTGCCAGTGAAAGCTGAATTTGACAACTCATAGTGATGTGAGTTCTAAGCACTGCTGGGTTAGGGTTATACCTTCATGGATTGTGTTACTCATTTTTTTTTTTAACTAATTAGAATTACCCATTCGTTTTTTTATAAATCCAGACTCCTGGAAAACAACCCGAGTGGCATACAGAACCTTTAAAGACAAATATGTGCGTTCAATGTACTGTATGCCATTTGCATGACCCCCCCCCCATTCCCTTTGCAGTTTTTTTTTTCTCAAGGGCGCCAAAACTAGCTTCCTCTTCAAACTCTTGGAGTATGTAATTTGGTGTAAAACAGTAGCACTTTAGGCGTTCTCCACCAGTGAAATTAAATGGGACCCTGCGGGGTTGTGTTGTAGGGTATTAAGTAATGTTTATTGATGTTTATTCTCCGAGGGGACCCGCGTGGGAAAAAAAGGGAAAAATCACTCTTCAGCTTTGATTAATTTCCCGCCTTGCTCCATGTAAAGGATGAAGCTGAGGCAAAATTGCTCTTTAGACACGACTAAGAGAGACTACATGTTGAGCATCTATCAGTCCATCAAAACTGTCTTGCTGTTTTATTGGGAAAATATGGGACAGTGAGTTTTTTTTTTGTGTGAAACAATCTCTGAAAGCTTGCAACAGAATTCATCACCTATGCATTTTAATGTGTCTATTTCCTCTTTTTAGATGGGAATCAGTTGCCTTACTCTGTCCACATACAGCACAACAAATTGACATGTTCATTCCCCTTGAGCTTTCCCAAATTTTGTCAATTTACAACCACAAATTTCAGTGTATGTTATTGAATTGTGATATGCCGACACAAAGTGGTGTATAACGTTAAAGGGGAAAGTAAATCATGCATAGTTTTCTAATCTAAAAAAAGGAAGAATGCAGCTGCATTTACAGTCAGCCCCAGAATTCTGTGCTGCCAATTACCATTCTGAAGTCACTCAATTAGTTCCCCAATGAGTAATTTAATCTCAGTGCAAATAAAAAAAATTGAGGGAAATTTTAAAGCAGGATTAGATTATAAAACAATATTCAAAGCTTTGAACATCTCAAAGAGCAGTGTTGAAAACACCAATCCAAAAACGACGAATGTGTGGCTAAACTGCAAACATACCAAGACATGGCCATACACCTTCTACTGGAAGGCCAGTCAAGCAGAACAGTGATCAACGAAACAGACAAGAACCCTACTGTAACTCTAGATGAACTGCAGAGATCTACAACTAAACCCAAATGGGAAAAATCTATCAACCAGCTTTTAGTTGTCCACCAAGAGTGACAAAGAGTGACAAGAAGAAAGCCATTGTTCAAAGAAAGCCACAAGAAGTCCTATTTTCCTTTAAAACAAATCTTCCACTTCACAATTATACACTACTTTCTGGTCTATTACACAAAATCCCAATATAATACTTTAATGTTAGCAATTTTAACATAAAAATGTTAGACAGTTCAAGCAGTGTAAATACTGTTGCAAGGCAGAGCAGCAATGTTTGACATTCAACTTTCTAACTTGATGAATTTTGGCAGGATCATCTAAAATTCTGTACCGCGTGCTGTTAATTAGACCCACGGGCGATAGAAAAGTCGACTTAAATCCAACGTTGTGCCGCAGAATAAGAAACAAAAGGTCTTCTTTCTCTTTATTCACTGTCTGCAGGTTCAAAGGAATATATCTAAAATGAAGCCTCTGTTTGTTTCCTCTTTGAATCACCTCTTTCCTAAGTGTTCCTGTGTGTTTCTGCTTGGCTGGCTGCAGGACTGACACCTCTCCCCAGATCCAAGCATGTTCAGTCGCCATCTTGCTTGCCCCCTGTGCCAGCCTGTCATCGTGCCTAACCCATCAGTCTCTCGCAACACAAGTCCCCACCCGTCACACACACACACACACACACACACACACACACACACACTCAAAGGTAACTTCTTCCCTTCGCTCAACAATAAAATACAACCAAAGGTTTAAAGAAAACAGTGACAGTGTTGCTATGACAACGTCAGTTTCAGCCAATACCTTTTTTAACCCTCGTTTTCCCCTTTACTCTTTAACACAAATGCGTATTCAAGCAAACCTCTGGTTTTGAGCATAATAAAGAGGGAATGCCAACACATATGAGTTGAGGGCCACTTGTAAGACAAATGCTTGGTGCCTTTTTATATACCTACCACTTCATGCTCCTCGTATGCTGTTTGATGTTAAAGGCCTTATTTGATGTAAGCTATAAGCGGTGAGAGGCTAGGCTTTACAGTGAATTTAGAGGAGCTAAAAGCTGCTGTTAGGGACCATGCGAAGCAGAATCAAAGCCTGGAAGCTGTTCTAAAATCACTGTGAAGCACCGCGTTGAGTGGCTTATTGCGTTTGTAAAATGACATTATTCCACTGTTATTCTTTAGTGGTACAGTCCATGACAGAATTGACCTGATTTGTTTGTATGACTTTATAGGATTCTTATGAAAAAGACAAACCAGGCGTCTGTTCTGCAAGATATAACCGCAGTTTGATTGCATATTTGTTGACTTTGTACGTATGTCTTTATAGTGTCATCTTAACATTTCTGTGCACATTGCCAAAGAGAAGAAAAAAAAAACACACCCAGCAAAACAATGTGTGCTCACATTTGCATTACAAATTATTCCTATCATCAACCATGTCCTGGACAGTCAGCTTGATGCAGTTTTAGCATTTCACAGACGTGCACGTTCTCTGAACTTTTGTGGAAGCTACTTGCTGTTAGCTGGACGGGGCTAATTGGTTACCATGCGGCAGAAAGGGTCACTGAATCATAGCTTAATTAAAATGTTTCTTTCCAAAGATCTTGTAGCAGGTAAGTGTCTTGCAATGCTAATGCTAGCTCGCACACAAACACGAACAAGTCAAAATTTAGTTTGGATCTGGTTCAGTTTGCCCCTTGCTAATTTGTACACACGTGTTGCTATTTTGGGCCTTCCTACTTCCATTAAATACTTGAAAACCTACCTCTAGTGAGCCTGTATTTAAAGGAATTATACCTGATTCCAGACAAATTCGAACCGTGAGTGAGGAGAACAATTTAACTGTAAACCACATCCCCAACTGTTTTTTTCCCAATGAGAAACCCTCAACATGCGCAAGAATAAACAAGTTCATGAGACAAGGCTTCATCAAGGGACTTTCCTTCGTTTTTTTTTATATAAATGGTGAAGTCTCGAGTAAATGATATTTTCTTATGTGAATCGTCCCCATATATGCCAAGTTGTCCCAGGTTGTCCCTATTTTGCTGCTTATTCCTACTAAAAAAAGCCTGTACTCACTCGATCGTGCAATCAGTTATCAAGTGACGTCTTTTAACTCAATACTGTCATGTTTGCCTTAATATGTCGGGCCCACATGCAGAACACACTCACTGACAACAGGTAACGTTTAAAGGGTTTTATTTCACTCAGGAATCTACGAGGCAGCAGAGCTAATCTGCGAGGGCAGGAGACGGCTCGAACGGGAGCCCGGGACCAGGGAACCGGATCAATCTGGAGGTAAGGGGAAAGATTAGTTCACGGAAGGGAATCTAAGTAAAGTAACTAAGGGGCGTAAGCTTACCACGAGGCGCAGGTAACCCGACCGGGAAGGAAGGCGGTGGGGACTCAGCTTGGATGTTGGCAGCAGGTGTCCAGGCAGCTGGAGAGAGGAGCGAGGGGGTCCGAGCAGCACCGGGGAAATCCAGGGATCCGAACAGCGGGAGGAACCAGGAGAGTACGGGGAGACCAGGTAGAATCCAGGGAGGGGAACCTCGTGCCCGACTTGGTACCACCAAGGGAGTTTGAGGGGGAGGTCGCCAGAGCAGAATCTGAGCGGGAGAGGATTCGGGAGCCTGGTCTTTAAGGCGCAGAGTCACACGAGAGAGGTTCCAAAAACATGAGGGAACTAGAGAAAAACATGAGAAGAAATGTTAGATCCAAACGGGGATTGAAAAACTCATGGACGTGAAGCTCTGGAGACGGATCGGTGGCCTTAGGCATACCAGGACTAGGTTAACACTCTGGCATCCTCCCGCTGTTCGAGCGCAGTTCTTATAGTGCAGCTGCGGTGCTGCTGAACGAGCTGCAGGTGCGCCTACTCCACCCACCAGCCAACCGTGAACACCTGTGGAGAAAGCAGAGACGGCAGCAGGCTGCATGGCCCTGCCGGCTGAGTCCTGACACCACCCCCCCTCAAGGGTCGCCACCTGGCGACCAAGAGGAGGACGTGGAGGGACGGGAAGAGAGGAAGGAGTCTATGAGGGATCGATCCGGGATGGAGGAGCCAGGGATCCAGGACCGATCCTCGGGACCGCGGCCAACCCAGTCGACGAGATACTGGAACCCCTTACCTCGCCGACGGGAGGCCACGATCCGTTGGATCTGGCGTCCATGGTGGTCCTGGGAGGGTGGAGAGGGTTCGGCCGGAGGGCACAAAGGGCTAGAGTTGACGGGCTTAATCTGTGAGACGTGAAATGTGGGGTGGACTCGGGAGTGAGACGGGAGGCGGAGATGGACAGTTGTGGGGCTGATTATGGAGGTGATTACGTAGGGACCAGTTACCGGGTTGGTAACTGGGGGCTGGGACCCGTCTACGGTCAGCAAATCGGCGGTTTAATTCAGCAGTGTTCTTGAGGGCCTGAATGGTCTTGGTCCAGTAGTGTCTGCAGCGGTTGATGTGATCCTTAACTGAGGGGACGGCGATCCTTCTATTATCCTCGGGGAGTAGTGGTGGCTGATAACCCAGGGAAATCTCGAAGGGGGACAACCCGGTTGCGGTGGAGACGTGACTGTTGTGTGCGTATTCAACCCAGGGGAGGTACTTGTTCCTGTCTGAGGGGTTCTGAGAGGTGAGACAATGGAGGGCGGTCTCCAGCTCCTGGTTCAAACGTTCTGTCTGACCGTTGGTCTGTGGGTGGTAACCAGAGGTCAGAGCATACCGGGCCCCAAGGGCCACGGCAAACTCCTTCCACACCCGCGATATGAACTGTGGACCACGGTCAAACAGAATCTCCTATGGGATTCCGTGTAGGCGGAACACATGTTTGACCAGGAGCTGGGCCGTTTGGAGAGCTGAGGGAAGCTTTCTGAGGGGAATGAGGTGGCAGGCTTTAGAAAAACGGTCGACAACTGTGAGGATGACTGTCATGCCTTGTGAAGAGGGGAGTCCAGTGACAAAGTCCAGGGCGACGTGGGACCAGGGGCGTTCTGGGACTGGCAAGGGCTGTAGGAGGCCTGCAGGCGGACGGTTGGACGGCTTATTTTGAGCGCACACGGGACACAAGAGAACAAAGTCTTTGACATCTTGGGACATGGTGGGCCACCAAAATCGACGGGACAAAAACGTGCAAGTACGATGGATGCCAGGGTGTGCGGAGAATTTTTCAGAATGAGCCCACTGCAGGACACGGGAACGGGCGGAGCTGGGCACATAGATCTGGTTGGGGGGCCCAGTGCCAGGGTCGGGGTCAGAGAGCTGGGCCTGTGAGATAATGTTCTGAATCTCCCACTGGACGGCTCCAAAAACACACGACGGTGGGAGGATTGTTGCTGGTTCCTTCTCAGAGTCGGGGGGTGAGTAGAGGCGGGACAGGGCGTCGGGCTTCTGGTTCTTAGAACCGGGGCGGTAGGATATGGATAAATTAAATCAGGAAAAGAAAAGGGACCAGCGGGCTTGTCTAGGGTTTAACCTCTTCGCTGTTTGGATGTATGCCAGGTTTTTATGGTCGGTCCAGATGAGGACGGGCTGCTCGGACCCCTCCAGCCAATGACGCCACTCCTCCAAGATGAGCTTGATAGCGAGCAACTCTCTGTCTCCAACATCATAATTTCGTTCAGCCGAGGATAAGCGCCGAGAGAAGAAGGCACAGGGGTGTAGTTTCTGGTCCTGGTTGGAGCTCTGGGAAAGAACCGCACCAACCCCTGTGTCCGAAGCGTCGATCTCAACCACAAACTGTTTCTTAGGGTCAGGATGGATTAGGATAGGTGCTTGGGAGAACCTCCTCTTGAGGTCTGAGAACATTGAGTTAGCTTGCGGGTTCCAAGTGAAAGGCATCTTGATGGACGTGAGGGCGTGGAGGGGAGCGGCGATATGACTGTACCCCCGGATGAACCGTCGATAGAAGTTGGCGAACCCTAAAAAACGCTGTAGCTCCTTTCAGGTCTCGGGCACCGGCCAGTCGAGGACCGCCTTGATCTTTTCTGGGTCGGATTGGACCCGTCTCCCCTCCAGGATGAGGCCAAGGAAGGACACGGAGGGTCTGTGAAACTCACATTTCTCTGCCTTGACGAATAATTTGTTCTCTAGCAAACGTTGGAGGACCAGCCACACATGACGTCGATGTTCTGTGGGGTTGCAGGAATAAATGAGAATATCGTCGAGGTAGACAAAAACAAACACATTGAGAAAGTCACGGAGGACATCGTTGACTAGGGCCTGGAAGACAGCTGGGGCGTTACACATGCCGAATGGCATCACTTGATACTCGAAATGACCCAGGGGAGTCTTGAAGGCTGTCTTCCACACATCTCCCTGGTGGACCCGCACCAAGTGGTAAGCATTACGTAAGTCTAACTTAGTGAAAATGGTGGCTGACTGAACCGGTTCAAGGGCCGAAGAGAGGAGTGGGAGGGGATACTTGTTTTTTACAGTAATCGCATTTAAACCTCGATAGTCGATACAGGGACTTAAGGAACCATCTTTCTTAGAAACAAAGAAAAAACCTGCCCCTAGTGGAGAGGATGAGGCTCTGATCAGCCCGGCTGCTAGTGACTCTTTAATATATTTCTCCAAGGCCTGTCGTTCGGCCTGAGAGATATTAAAAAGGCGACTGGCCGGCAGAGGGGCGCCTGGCAGGAGATCAATAGCGCAGTCGTATGGCCGATGCGGCGGCAAAGAGCAGGCTTGAGTCTTGCAGAAAACCTGCCTGAGATCATGATAACACTCAGGCACCAACTTAAGCAATTCAGGATCCACCTCATTTAGTGGGTGCGCGGGAGTCTGGCAGGAGGGCACCGCAGACTGTAAACAAACGGCGTGACAGTTAGACGACCAGGTCTCAACTCGCCGCTCCGCCCAGTTTAAATACGGGTTATGCTGCTGTAGCCAGGGAAAACCCAAAACTAAGGGCGCGTGTTTAACGGGAAATACGAAAAAGGTGAGCCGCTCTCTATGATTACCAGAAACAACCAACTTTAGAGGCTTGGTTCTATGGGTTATTCTGGGTAGAACCCCACCATCTAACGCCGAGACCTGAAGAGGTGCACTAAGAGGTACAGTCTCGAAACCTGCCTGGAGGACAAAAGCCTGGTCAATTAAATTAAAATCGCACCCTGAATCCACCAGGGCGGATAACGAAAAAGTGTCACGGGTGGAGACAATCGCAGCCCTTAAACAAAGTCGCGGAGTGGAAGAAAGCGTTAACTTAGGTTGGTTCATCGGTTCCTCTGTTACAGCCGACGGACCTACTCTTTTGGCCGTTCTGGGCAGTCCTTAATAAAATGAGCGGCGGAGGCACAATATAAACATAACCTCGAACTCATTCGCTTCTGCCTCTCATCAGGAGTGAGCCGAACCTGGCCCAACTGCATGGGTTCCGGAGGCGGGAGCAGAGAATCAGCGGGTTTAAGGAAGCTTTGCTCGAGGGGAAGCGACCGAGAGCCGAGTGGTCCAATGCGTCGGTTCTTGGAGCGGACCCGGAGACGGTTATCTAACCGGACAGCTAGAGAGATGAACTCGTTGAGCGTAGCGGGTTCTTCCTGACGCGCTAATTCGTCCTTAAGGGACTCATCAAGCGCCTGGAAAAACACGGTCTTTAAAGCGCGCTGCTCCCAGCCT
Organism: Fundulus diaphanus; assembly: GCA_037039145.1. Lineage (NCBI taxonomy): Eukaryota > Metazoa > Chordata > Actinopteri > Cyprinodontiformes > Fundulidae > Fundulus > Fundulus diaphanus. The sequence goes on along the minus strand of CM073130.1, from coordinate 18,389,832 downwards.
GCCGCAGCATCCACCGTGCGAAACTCAATGGCGAAATCAGCAACGCGTCTACCCCGCTGCCGGAGAGCTCAAAGTCGCAGAGAATCCTGTACTTCATCGACTTCTGCTGCAAAGACCATTTTAAACTCGGACAGAAACTCGCTGAAAGTGCAGCCAAACTGTTGGCAATTGGGAAAGCGGGTCTCTGCACACTTAAGAGCTCGGCCCGTAAGTAGCCGTAAAATAAAGGAGATCCTCGCTTCATCTTGGGCAAACAACCGAGGGGAACGATTAAAAACTAGAGAGCATTGAAACAAGAATCCTCCACAGTCACCACTGTCTCCGGAGAATTTCTCCGGAGCAGGTGAGGAGGCCTCGGGGTCGGGTGGTGACGTCACCGGAGGCACGACAGGCTCGGGGGCGGGACTAGGAGGAGCCGAAGTGGCTAACTGTTGACTAGTATTTAGCACGGCTGTAAGTTGGTTTATCTGACCGGCTAGGCTCTGAATCTGACCCTGTAGGCCCACAACTGTGGATTCTAATCCCCGAATCTGATCTTGTTGGGCCGCTAGCGCCCCACCGAGTGTGCTTGCTGGGTCGCTTTGGCCAGAGTGTTCTTCTGTCATGTTTGCCTTAATATGTCGGGCCCACATGCAGAACACACTCACTGACAACAGGTAACGTTTAAAGGGTTTTATTTGACTCAGGAATCTACGAGGCAGCAGAGCTAATCTGCGAGGGCAGGAGACGGCTCGAACGGGAGCCCGGGACCAGGGAACCGGATCAATCTGGAGGTAAGGGGAAAGATTAGTTCACGGAAGGGAATCTAAGTAAAGTAACTAAGGGGCGTAAGCTTACCACGAGGCGCAGGTAACCCGACCGGGGAGGAAGGCGGTGGGGACTCAGCTTGGATGTTGGCAGCAGGTGTCCAGGCAGCTGGAGAGTGGAGCGAGGGGGTCCGAGCAGCACCGGGGAAATCCAGGGATCCGAACAGCGGGAGGAACCAGGAGAGTACGGGGAGACCAGGTAGAATCCGGGGAGGGGAACCTCGTGCCCGACTTGGTACCACCAAGGGAGTTTGAGGGGAGGTCGCCAGAGCAGAATCTGAGCGGGAGATGATTCGGGAGCCTGGTCTTTAAGGCGCAGAGTCACACGAGAGAGATTCCAAAAACACGAGGGAACTAGAGAAAAACATGAGAAGAAATGTTAGATCCAAACGGGGATTGAAAAACTCACGGACGTGAAGCCCTGGAGACGGATCGGTGGCCTTAGGCATACCAGGACTAGGTTAACACTCTGGCATCCTCCCGCTGTTCGAGCGCAGTTCTTATAGTGCAGCTCCGGTGCTGCTGAACGAGCTGCAGGTGCGCCTACTCCGCCCACCAGCCAACTGTGAACACCTGTGGAGAAATCAGAGACGGCAGCAGGCTGCATGGCCCTGCTGGCTGAGTCCTGACAAATACATTGTGTATAAAGCATATTTCTTAACCACACAAAAATAAATGTAGGTATAGTTCCTTCAAACCATGTTGTTTAAGTTATTTTTTTCTGCGTAGTTACTTTAACTACCGTATTTTTCGGACTATAAGGTGCACTTAAAATCCTTAAATTCTCTCAAAAATTGCTAGTGCGCCTTATAATCCTATGCACCTTATGTATTATTACCATACTTGCTGTGCTTGATGACTGATTTCATGTTGTACAATGCGCTCAGAAATCTGTCAAAATGTGTAGGTACGACTTTGGTTAGCAGCAAAGCCGCTCCGCTCTACGGCTATTTGGAGCATTACGGTACACTGTCTCACGACCTGATTGGCCCCGTAACAGGATCCCTGAGCAGTCTACTAGACTGCCTGACTGTAATATCTAAACTAGAAGTGTATTAATCTAAAGCAGGGGTTCCCAAACTTTTTTAGCCACGCACCCCCTTCCGTGTCCCAGATATATATGTCTATATATCTATATGTATATATATATATATATATATATATATATACAGTATATATATATATATATATATATATATATATATATATATATATATATATATATATATATATATATATGCAGTTACAACTCCAACGTCGTAACAAAGCTTCTAAATCTGAGTCTGACGCACAATTTACGCCGCAAAATACTAACACAAAGTAGTTTGATTTGTGTCCGATGACGAGCGAGCGAGACAGAACTGGTAAAGCAACAATAACTCTAGCGCTCCATAAAGATGTTATTAATCAGAGCAATTTTCTGATTGTTTCACAGCGGTGACCTTCAGCAGGTAAACACGCCCACGGCAACACACCTCAGCTCCCCCCTCTGTTTCTGTCTGAATATGCGCTAAAACTGCCTCTTTAAAATGAACTGCACGGTGCAGTCTGCGCCTGTTTGAATCGCAATGAAAAGTATTACAGATCTGTGCGTGAGCATAGTCAAGAAATCGCGTCTATCACCACTTATCCCCCCAGGACCAGCGGTAACGACAGCGGTGTGCGTGTCATGCGCGTCACAGCTTGTCACTGGTTCAAAGTCACGGCACCATGAGCAGCAGCGCTGCTTGTAGGCGCAGCACAATGACCGAGTCACTCAATTTAATCTCGTAAATAAAACTTTCGGCCCAAATTAAATTTTTCCTCTGCTGGCGTAAACGACGTAAAGTCAGGAGAGAGAAAGACATTTTCTGATTCTGGCTCGTTTTCTTCTCCCGGATCCGTTGCGATTCTCTCCTCTGTTGCCTCCAATTTCTCTCTCACTCTCTTCCTCTTCTCTTTAATGACTAACTTTCACCTTAGATGTCTCACCTGTTTCCCTGATTTCAGCCAATTGAGCATATTTGCGAGAATGATTGAAGCAAAGACCACAAGCCATGTGCGCATATACGGCCAGGGGTGGACTGGGACAAAAAGTTGTCCCTGGCATTTTGGATTAGACTGGCCCACCACATTTTTTTTTGTGTACTGAATGTGTATACCAACTGTGCAATACCAACTGTGCAATACCTTGAGGCCAGGTTAATGGAAATTAGTGAGAGTGGACACTTAAAATACTTCCAAAATCTTAATTTATTAACACTGTAAAATGTAAACTCCACCACAGCACAGCAACAATTCTTAGATCAGAGAGAGAGAGAGAGAGATAGAGAGAGAGAGAGAGAGAGAGAGAGAGAGAGAGAGAGAGAGAGAGAGAGAGAGAGAGAGAGAGAGAGAGAGAGAAAAGTCACGGTCAATCACACATATTATCACGTTACATTATCATAAGAAGTTATTGTAAGTTGCTCATCAGATCTATTCAGTCTTCCAGATACTGTAGGGTAATATTGGACTACTGTGCACTCACTGTGTAAAAAAGGATGCCAATGACAAAATGAACCATTTGAAACGTGTAGAAATCCTGTCAGAGAGGATGAGAAGGAATAAAGATTAGACAAATGTTGCACAGAATAGTATTATTATTATTCATAATAAATTTAAGAAGTTCCTCTCACCTTACTAATTTGCATCTTCCTGTCACTAGATCATAAATCCAATTGTTCAAACGGTTATGAACTGATTTTCCACAATTTAATATACGTGGATTACGAATTGTGTTTTGGTCATCAAACTGTGTGCAGGTAACATGTTTTCGTGCTGCTGGGCGAGCATAACCAGCAGAGAACGGGTTGTAGGTGAGGCCGGCAGTTCCTTGGCCTCTAGGCAGGGGGCGCTCAAGGGGCACCGCTCGTGATCCCAAAACAGTGACAGCAAGTTATGGATGTTGTATTATTAGCGAGTTTTGCTAAACAAGTAAAGCACTAAAAAGACTCTAAACATACAGCTGGAACAGGACTGATCAGGGAAGGCTTTCCTCCCTGACAGTGAGCTCCATTGAGACTGAGAGACTTTTAAAACTGAAGAAGATAAACAGAACTTTTACCGGAAAATGACCGATATTTTTGTGCTGAATGAGCGCCGCATGGACTTAAATTATAAGTAGAGGTAAGACAGCGATACTTATTCATGTTTTGTTTTTGTAATTAAATGTGCGTAATGTGGGTTATAGTTTTGGACAATTTTAACCTTCCCCTCACCAGAGATTTTCTATCTTGTCTGGATAATTTTGGTTTTGATCAGTTTTCAAATTTTCCAACACACTCTAAAGGTCATATTCTTGACCTAATTTGTTGCTCTGGTCTCACCCCCTCTAACTGTTCAGCTGAGGATCTTCACATATCTGATCATTTCCTCCTTTTATTCAGCATTTCCCCTCGTCTCTTCACAGCAAAGACCCCACGGCTCCTTTCATACCGGAACATTAAGAACATTAACTTGAACACTCTATCTTCACACATCCTAAGAACTTTAATCCTGGATCCTTCTTCCTCACCGGATGAACTGACATCTCAATACAATAACTGCTTAAATGATATTTTGAACCTCCTTGCCCCAACAAAATCCCGGACTGTCACCTTTTCCCACTCCGCCCCCTGGTTTACCCCCGAACTCCGGACCATGAAGGCTAAGTGCCGTCAACTTGAAAGACTTAAAAAGAAAACCGGTTTAACAATTCACAGCGAAATGTATATAACTCAGATAACTCAATACAAAGAACTAATCACTAAAACTAAATCCACTTACTACTCCAACCTGATCTGCTCACACGAAAGTAATTCTCGGACTCTGTTTTTGGTGTTTAACAATATTTTCAAATCCCCAGCTTCTCTTCCTCCCCACCTATGCTCAACTGACGCCTGCAATTCGATTATGCAGTTTTTCAATGATAAAATCAAAATAATTCACCAGTGCCTGCCTCCTATCCTGTCACCCCCTTCCCCTATAACCCCTTCACCCTGCCAGCCTTTTTGCAGCTTTCATCTACCAACCCTCTCCGATATTTCTGATTTTATCAACAAATCTAAATCTACCACCTGCCCACTTGATCCTATCCCGTCTGCCCTGGTCAAATCCTGCCTCCACGCTCTTCTCCCCTTCATAACTGCCATCATTCACTCCTCTCTTGGTTCTGGAATTGTTCCATCTCTTTTCAAAACTGCTGTTATCACTCCTATTGTGAAGAAACCTGGACTAGATCCCAACAATTACAATAATCTCAGGCCAATTTCAAATTTACCTTTTATTTCAAAAATATTGGAAAAAACAGTCACTTCTCAACTTCATTCTCACTTAACTCACAACAACCTTTATGAACAGTTCCAGTCTGGCTTCCGTCCCCGTCATAGCACTGAAACCGCCCTCTTAAAAATAATCAATGATCTTTTAATAGCAGCTGACTCTGGTCTAATTTCCATCCTCATTCTTCTTGATCTAAGTGCAGCCTTCGACACAGTTTCACACTCTACCCTACTCCATCGACTTTATACAATTGGCATCACTCATACTCCCCTAGCCTGGTTTCAATCCTATCTTTCTGGCCGCACTCAATTTGTTCAGATTAAGTCATATCGTTCCAACTCCTCTCCAGTTACCACCGGTGTTCCCCAAGGCTCTGTTCTAGGACCCCTACTCTTTATCATCTACATTCTCCCCCTTGGCAATATCTTTAGGAAATTCAACATCAATTTTCACTGTTATGCGGATGACACCCAGCTCTATCTTTCTTGTAAACCAAACTCTTCACTCCCACCTCCTTCATTAATCTCCTGCTTAACCGAAATAAAATCCTGGTTCACCTCCAACTTTCTTAAATTGAATAATGACAAGACTGAAATCCTCTTAGTGGGAACAAAATCTACTTTATCCAAAGCTGACAGTTTCTCCCTTTCATTTGACAACTCCATAATTTCCCCCTCACCTCAGGTCAAGAGTCTGGGTGTCATCCTTGATAGTACCTTGTCCTTCTCCTCTCACATTAATAACCTTACCCGCTCCGCTTACTTTCACTTACGCAATATCAATCGCCTTCGCCCCTCTCTCTCCACTAGCTCCACCTGCACTCTTGTTCATAGTCTGGTCACTTCCCGCATTGATTACTGTAATTCTCTTCTTTTCGGTCTTCCTCAAAAATCCATTCACAAGCTTCAGTCAGTACAAAACTCAGCAGCTCGCATCATTTCTAGAACCCCCTCTTTTCATCACATCACCCCAGTCCTGCAGCAGCTCCACTGGCTACCTGTGAAGTATAGAATTCAGTTCAAAATCCTCCTACTTACTTTTAAAGCTATTCACAATCTCTCCCCTCCATACCTTTCTGATTTACTTCAAATTTCTATTCCCTCCCGCATTCTTAGATCTTCTTCTACCACTCACTTAGTTGTTCCTTCAGCCCGTCTTAAAACTATGGGGAGCAGAGCTTTTTCACGTTCTGCGCCCACACTCTGGAATTCTCTCCCCCCTGACATCTGCAATACCGAGTCTTTACCCGTGTTCAAATCCAAACTCAAAACCCACATGTTCAAGATTGCCTTTTCATTATGATTTTAAATTACTTTCCTCTGTGTAATTTGTGTTGTTTCTTTTAATTATGACGACTGCTTTTACCATTTATTGTTTTTACATGTACAGTGACCTTGAGTGTTTTGAAAGGCGCTTGAAATAAAATGTATTATTATTATTATTATTATTTTAGAATGTGTTACAAATGCAGAAATCCATCATAACTCAAACTGTTACCAATCAAATGACAAATAGTTTTATTTTTTCATCAAAGAATCAATATTTTTTTCCATGTATCTTGGTGAATTTATTTGGCTCAATCAGTCTCCTTCAGCACTTTGCAACGAGTCTACTCTGTAGAGTGTATATATTTGTAAATCTGACTCTGATGACGTCAGTGCCTCACCAGTTATGAACCCTACCGCACGTCACTGACTACAACCACCACCACCACCACCACCATATTTTATATCAGACACCGGAGCAGATGAAGGGCCTGCTGTTGGGAACATGTCAGTCAGTTTGACACATTTCGCAGCGTCCGTTTGAAGAAATCGTTTCTTTTTTTCGTGCAGTTTCTCTGCGCCTCCCATTACTACTGTGAACACCGCTGCACAAAGTTCCACATGGAGTGTGAAGGTGTTTTTCTACTTTATGATTGGCCTAGCCCTTTAGACTGTCAGGGATGATAACCAATGGGCTGCAGTAGCCTGTGGTAAGGGCCGGATGATCGGAACAGACTCTTGCGCTGCTGATTTTATTTTTCTTCATGCATTATGCAAATATAATGAGGCCGATATATAATAATAATAATAATAATAATAATAATAATAATAATAATAATAATAATACATATTATTAATATACATGTCGGGTCTGCCGGCCCAAACAGCACGTCGGCCCACCGGGAAAATGCCCGGTACGCCCGATTACCAGTCCATGCCTGTATACGGCACAATGCGGATTTTTCATCTTAAAATGAAGCGTAGAAGAAGATTTCTTCTAAATAAATACATTTTCGTGTTAATAATGTATCGTTCTGTTATGACACCCAAGCACCAGACCGAGGTTTTGCTGCTAACACTTTATTTTAGGACGAGCAGAACAGGACAGCTTTCACTCCGCCGGTCCCCCGAATCACGACTCCTCTCCTCGGAAGCCACACATTTCTTCCGGTGTGACCCCAAAGCAATCTGATTTAAAGGAACAGTAAGTGTGCAACAGCATTTAGCAATAAAGTCTAATACGGATCATTACAATACATTTTTATTTATTGATTAAATTTACAACCCCATGAGGGATTAAGCAGGTCAGAAAATGGATGGATGGATGGATTAAATTTACAGTTTTTTAAGCTTTACAAAATAAATGCTTATTTACATGTCTTTATTGTGTAGGGGGAAAAAAACACGGTCAGACGCCATTACAGTTTTCGCCTCGCGCACCCCCTAGTGGCAGCTCACTTTGGGAATCCCTGATCTAAGTGAAGTTCATTTTGGCCATATGTTAGAAACAGTGTAGACCGACTACTCTGTCCTCCCAACAGAGACGGATAGCTTTCCCTTTCAGGTAATATGTGTGTACACAGAGGGGTGGAGTGATATTACACAGTTCGGAAGAATATTTATAAACCGGTGCGCCTTATCAGTGAACATAGACGCGTTGATTCACAGTGCGCCTTATAATGTGGTGCTCCTTATGGTCCGAAAAATATGGCATGTTTTATGAATTACGGAAATAGCCAGAAAGTTGCGTATGTCTAATTTATATTTTAATTAACTGGGTGCTGATTTTCTGTAAAGTAAAAAAAAAATACATTTATTTTAGCTTCGATTTTGACCTCTGATCAAAGCACAATAACCCTGAATACCCATGATAGACCCTCTGGTTATTTATTGTAGTCATATAGTCACATTTCATAGTAAACTATAAGCAGAGCATATAAATTACTTAAATATCTAGTTACTAAATTGGGTAGAAAGTGTACATATTCTTTCAACCGGATTTAAAATAAATGACATTTAGCATGTCTTTCTCTGTCTCTGGGCAATTCTGCATTTCTTCCTCTCCTGCCACTTTTTTTTTGGTTTTAGAATATCTTGTAAAAACCCTGCAACTGAAAGTTAACCTCTTGGCTATCATTGTTATGTTTCTTTTAAATGCTAGGAATGTGTGCTGTACATATCAATGAAGAAAAATAAAAAATAAATGTTCACAGCTTCCATGTTCTGTTATGAGCTGGCAGCACACTGGAACCAGAATACCTGATTATTAAAAAGACAGCTGTGGTCACGGAGAGGCCAGATCTGCTAATGACCCCCTGTCATATTCATTAGGCAGCCTCGGCGGTGTCTGCATGGCTTCAGGATCTGTCAGGCGGTTTACAGCCTGTCGCCGACATCTGACAGCCACTTACACCTGCGCCGCCGCTCACTGGTGCTCATACCACAAGTTGTGTTAACTTTGATTATCTTCTTTTGTGATTAGAAATCAATAAATGTTAGAAGAACAAAAGAATAGATTAATACAGTGCCCAGCAAATTCTCGTGTATTTGATTGGTATTTTTAGGGCAGACCTAAATAAACAAAGTAGTGCAAAAACATCCAAAGACATTTTATTTATTATTTAATTGTATAGTATTTTCTGAAGTGGAAATAAAATTATAGATAGTTTTCAATATTGTTTTCAAATAAAAATGTGAAGCGTGACATGCATTCAGTTTCAGCACCCCCAAGCCAACCCCTAAACATTTACTCGCTTGCTAAACCTACCAAGACATAACTTGGCAAGTACAGCAATAATTAGAGAAACAGCCAAGAGGCCCACAGTAACTCTGGAGGAGCTACAGAGATCAACAGCTCAAGAGGAGAATATGTTAAAAGGAGTTGGTCACACATTCCAACTCTTACCTTATGCAGCAGTGGCATATCTAATTATTTAGCCTTTATTTAACCAGGGAAATAAAAAAAATGAATTTTTAAAATCTGTATTTCATGTATAGACAACAATTAGAAAGCTATTATTGAAAGAAAGCAATAGGAAGTTCTGTATGTTTTCCACAATCCACGTAGGCCACATGTGGTAGAAAGTACCCAGTCTAGCTACTGGAAGAAGAATTGGTTAAAAAAAAAAAAAAACTTGCTTCCACTTCACAATCAAGTCTACCACTTAATATTCCAATGAAAACATATTAATGAAACATATTAAAGTGGGTGCAGATCACCGGGCGAAGAGTAAGAAGCTCAAAGGGTATGAATACTTTAGCAAGTCAAGATGTAATCTTTTCAAGATGTTGTCCTCACATAGCATGTTGCCTACTGAACGCAGCATCTAAGTAACTGTGGTACAAAGTGAGACAGCACTATACCCACAGCAAGTCCAACTGCACCCCATCATGTTTAAAGAGAATCTTAGTTTCAAACTTGGTTCATTTGCTACAGGAAGAGGAGCAGTGCCGCTTGATGGGTTGTTTCTTGTACAGTTGCATCAGTCCTTTCACTCTCTGGATGAAGTCAATAAGGGCCATGTTGCCTCACGCTGCCCCCTTCCCCGTGACTCTGAGCACATTGCATTGTGGGACATCCTGTTGGTTTATCTCCCTCCACGGCTTGTCTGCCAGTTGTCTGAACGTCAGCCCCGTCTATGTTATGTTCTCCTCTTTCTCCCTTTGCCCTAAAAGAATGACGGATCTGTAAAAGGCTTGGCTGTCACGATCCTTCAATAGCAGCTGGCTAATTGCTGACCCTAACAGGCCCAATTAGCACTTACAAGCCCCGCACAGGGGCCCATGGGAGCTGTCTGCACAGACGTGGGGACGAGACGAGGCCAGGACAACTACACCGTCAGAAGCACAAAGCGCGGCCTCTCTGTGGCCGCCTAGCTGCTCCTCTATCTATCTGGTTCTCTTGGCTTTATTACCCCTGCTGCCTCCCTCTCCGTCTCTTTCTATCTTTCACCCGTCCTTTAGTCTCTGCCTGCCCAGCCGGGCTCTTTGTCGAGTCCCCAAGAGCCCTCCTCAGAGAGATCCCTTGAAGTGCAGGGGAATCAGAGGCAGACGAGCACTCTGGGAAAAGCTGGCTGAGCGAGAAAAAGGGGGCTCCCGTACCAAAGCTGGTATCACAACAGCAACAAGCGTGTAATCAGCAGTCTTTTAAAGTGGCTTCTCAAAGAGCAAGAAGGGGCTAATGTGCACAACTTAAACTGATATTTTCGATAAAGCCCCACATTTAGAAACTGGCAAACACATCAAGCCGGCTGTTCCCTTTTGAGTGTGAAATGTGATAAAGACATACATCTCCCCACTGATAAGGAAATGCGGGGAGGAGCTGGAGTGGCTGGCACACAAAGGAGCTCTGTCAAGCCATCGGGAGTTTGGTGATTTTACAAGCCATAATTCTCCCACTTCGAAATAAAGAAGGGAAGAAAAAAAAGACGCAGAGTGGAAGATGATTAACGTGAGCCGGACCGCTCATCCCTCATCTATTCTGTTATCTCCATTATTTGGAAGGCATTAAAAGAGGCCAGGGATGGCAGCTCTGGGAGAGGGGCTCAGGAGGTGGGGGAAGTTCTGTGTGCCGGGATACTAATTACAGTGTCCACTAATAGCGCCTCAAGTAAACCAGGCCAATGCATCTTGCTTGATGAGAACATGCATCAACCAGCTTAATTGAGAGTAAAATGAGGCAGGCGTGCCACAGGACCTATTAATCAACATTGATGAATGAAAGTGTAATTAGATGTGGAAATACAAAAAAAGGGGGGGGGGAGCAATCGGTTAACTAAAAGTTAAGACTACAGTTGGTAACTAACAAATTGCAATATTGTGCCCATTAGCCTTTATCTTTCAGGGAAGAAAAAAAAAACTTCTGTCAAAGTTTTTTTTTTTGCAATAAAAAGTGTATTAGGTGTTTGCTGAGGCATTGTTTCGATTACGTTGATATTGCACATCCTGCAGATTAGTTGTGAGTAATCCTACACCTGCAAAACTGGCTGCACCTGCTGCACAGCACACACTCCAGCCTAATTAGTTTATTCAAAGCGCCTCTATCAACTACAACCATGGTTCTCGAGCTGTGGTACCAGTACCACTGCTTCATTAAGTTTACCTTTTTTATATATGTATTTGAAAAATAAAACATTCATAGCTGCAGATTTATTTTTCTCGTACAAGCTAAATTTAATGGATTTGTGGCTATCCACGAGATAGCTCACATAAAACTTGGGTTGCCTTTGTGGTATTTAGAGGAAATTTTGGCATCAACTATTAACTAGTAGTTATGATACAAATTAGAATTGACTGAGAGCTAATAAGCCGTCCTTCCATCAATCCATTCAGCCATCTATTGTCTTCCACTTATCCAAGATCAGATGCTGGGAGTGAGAGGTTCAGTAGGTAAACCCAGGATCACTTACCCCAACAACAGTCCATTCTGGGGGGTGCTAAGGCAAGCAGGACAAATTTAACCTCTGCAACAACTTCTGGGTCTTCTTCCAATAGGACATCCCCAAAAACAGAAAACAGAAATCAGCTGCAAAAAGCAAAGGTGAGATCGATAAACCCAACAAGCCAAAAAGTTAAGTTAAGCACTTTTATCCTTTCGGTAAGTGGCTCTAAAACTCAGGTTTGTTCATATCTTTAACAAGCTATACTGGCCCCTTCAAATATATTTGAAGCAAGAAAAGTAGAAGTGGCTAGATATGGCTTTTTTTTGTTTTTACTAAGAACCCACAAGTTGGATTTGAGGCTAATTACTATTAGCTAAACTAGCTAATAGTGATGCATGTCTCCAAATTAAAGATTCATAACTATGGGTTGGTAAATTATATTTATGTGTTTGAAAAGGTTTAATGGCACAAATTGAAATATCAAATCAAATTTCAAATCAAATTTATTTATGTAGCACATTGAAGAACAACTGCCGTTGGCCAAAGTGCTGCACGCAAAAAGAAAAACAATCAATGATAATTCAATACAAACTCTGTAAAAATAAAGAAAAAAAACTCTCAGAAAGCCAGTGAGTATAAATGTGTTTTAAGAAGAGATTTAAAAGCACCAAGAGTTGACCCCGGTCTGATATGAAGGGCCTGCTGGTTCCACAGTTTAGGAGCTGCACCAGAAAAAGCCCAATCACCTCTCTGGACCAGCCTGGACCTTGGGACAACTAAACACAGGGAACATAAGACTGCAGGAGATCAGACACATATGCAGGTGCCTGCCCACTTAGGGCCTTAAAGGTCAACAATAAAACTTTAAAATCAATTTTAAAACCAAGGGGGGAGCCAGTGAAGAGAAGCAAGCACTGGTGAAATATGCTCACGTTTATGTGAATAAAATGTGTTTATTATTGTAGCTTTAACTGTGTTTTATACACAACCATATTGTATTTTGAGCTTGAGGTTGGTGACAACCCTCAGTCTTTCACAAAAACATTTTTTATTTTGTGCAAAACACAAACAGTGGATAAAGTTCAAATGTTCAAAAAAGCTCTGCTTTTAAAATAATCGCCACAGTATGGTGGTAAATGGATAAAAATAGTGCCCCGTGTGATCATTGCATATATGCCTTTCATTTTACTGCTGTATAAAGACAGAGAGCCATAGAAAAAAATGAGATTCCTGTAACACCTTCCCATGCATTTGACAATTCTCTGCGCTATGTGGACGATTCACCCAACAGTTTGAAAGCTTGACACTGAAACTGAAAGTAATAGTATGGCTAAGTTTCTGGTTAACAGAGCTAATATTTATCTGGCCACATGGGGGCACGCCTGGAGTATTGGAATTTAATTCCCAGATGATTAGTTAGTGCTGTAAAAATATTTCTTCCCTGTGAAAACCTAATTAAAATGAGTTGTCAATGTGATTCAGCCTGTGTGGATGCAGTTAAACACTGAGATCCACATCACTGATCCAAACATGCATGCTCTATTCAGAATGGGAGCTCATCTAAAGCAGCATGCATACGATCCCTTCCTTTCCTCATGGACCTGCGTGACACTAATGTTTCAGTATGCTGGCATACAGAAATCCACACGAAAACCACTGCTCCCTCTGAGCCAGGATCACACAGTCCACCTTTTTTTAACATCATCCCTGCAGCTACCCAGGTCTGGATAAAGTTCTTCATTCTGGATCTGACGAAATGTCTGAACGAACGCAGTCCATTCACACCAAGGCGAGCGGACGTCATAATTCTTTAGATTAACGCGATGGTGTCGACACTTTCCAGGGCTGCTCGATGTCAGGAGACCTGGGGATCAGGCGTGACATATTCTGCCTTAATCAGTGCTTATTGTTCATCGTATTTATCTTGCGCCGCAGCGTTTTCTCTCCCTGACATTGACATTCATTGCCGGTCCTGCGCAGCCCCATGAGCTATGTGAATAAACACAGCAAACACAACACCCTTGAAACGCCATAATCCCTTTTGTTTTGGTGGAAGCTCTCCTCGCTGTGTATGCAAGTGGGAAAGCCTCTCCATCTTCACACACACACACACACACACACACACACACACACAAAGCCGTACAAACAGATCAGCGCATGCACGCACGCAGACACGCACTTTCCTTTCTCCTCACTTTCCCTTTCAAAAGCTGTTATCTATTTATAGACTTTGATATGTAAACCTATGAAATCTTACCTCAGGCGAGACAATCAGGCCTGTTCTTCTTCAATCCGCTGGAATCAAAAGACAGAAGTGGGGAACAAAAAAAACGACGAGAAAGGCGAAACACAAAGGAGACACAATGTAAGTGAGGAGAGGCAAAAGGCCCGGTTAAAATATGGGGTTGATAATTACAGCCAGAGACAAGGCAGATTAGGCTGACACGTCCGCCGAGTGCTTCACGAAGGGGAAGACAGACAGTGGGAGCAATATGTTTTATTTTTCAACCAAACACTCATCGCCTCCCTTCTCCTTGCATTCTTAGAGCGGGAGAGGCCGGCGATCTGTCATGGGGCAGCGTGTCCGATGCTCGAGACGACCCTTAATGAAGTGGACAGCGGGGGGAAATAAATGCGGCAGATTTACCAAATCTGGTGAAGGGAAAGTCTAACGTGGCGTAGCAGCGCGGGGCATTAGAGGTCAGCTCCATTTTCTCCTGCCCACACTGACATCATCTAAAGCGGCCTGGCTGAAAGTAGCCTAACCCCCCCCCCACCCCCAACCCCCTCCAGAATGACATATCTCCCTGCATAAGCCGTGTGGACACGACGGGCGGCCGAACGCGAAATCCAAATCAACACATTGTTTTTACGATGTCGAAAGCAGCCAGGGAATGACCATCACCCTCTGGCTCGGGGATATTTGTTGTCAAAACGGTAGGCCCGCAAACCGTTTGAAGTGATCTAATCCGCTGGATCTTGAGTCGTTAGGGTCATTATGCAGGCTTGACCTCGTTCTGTAGGGATGGATCTCAGCACGGAGAAAGGCGAGGCAGAGGCAGACAGGGGCTGTCCGCGGAAACACGTGGAACTTCCTCCGTCAATAAGGCTGACGCGTGTTGGCTTCAGAGACGGGTGGCTGCCTGGTGGAAGTAGCACGACACCCGTTGACTTTAAAGCCCTTTATGCCCTAGGCGCCAAACAAGACAACACAGATTAAGTAAGTTTTAGCAAGAGGAAAAAAAACGGAGCAAAAAATAAACATGGTGGGGTTGAAGCGCACTGAACTATTGTTCTGTCCAAGAAGGAGCCTACAGTTAGGGCACAAGATATTCCTTATGCGCATTTATGGAAAAGTACTTTGTGACACTTGAACTTGTTAATGTTTTGTCAGGTTATAACAAACTTCTGTCTTTTTATTAATAATCACAGCAACAGAGTGACTCAAAGTAGTGTATAATTGTGAAGTGGAAATATACTAAGCATACTTTTCACATAACGTTCTGAAAATGTTACAGATATTAGTATGTAGTCCCCCTGAGTTAAAGCACAAAAAAACCTTTGCTGCAGTGACATGTCTGGGTCTCTTAGGTGACGTCTCTACCAGATTAGTATATCTAGAGACTGAGTCTTGTGTTTTCTGTTTTGAAAAACAATTTTCAATGCTTGCCAAAGACTGAATTAGATTTAGGTTACTACTTTGACTAGGCCATTCATGATTTGAACTATTATAACCGTTGTGAATGTCACGGTAGGTTT
The DNA here is from genome assembly GCA_037039145.1 of Fundulus diaphanus. NCBI lineage: Eukaryota > Metazoa > Chordata > Actinopteri > Cyprinodontiformes > Fundulidae > Fundulus > Fundulus diaphanus. Next base: position 18,374,343 of record CM073130.1, on the reverse strand, counting down.
GGGGGTGCTGTACTGCTGGAAGGTGAGTGTCCACCCCAGTCTCATGTTTTGCAGCCTCAAACCTATTTTCTTCTACGAAATGTCTCTATTTATAGATGAGCACAAAGTTGTTCATAACCGTGGTTGGGTTGAAAGTCATTTTTTAATGTTACACATTTTCTGACAATATGTTAAGTTTACATTTTTGAGCTGCGAGGCCAGAGTCCAAACTTGAATCTGATGGAAGGGGTTAAAGATTAGACCGCAAGGAAGCCCTCCAGCCTGAAACACCTGGAGCTCATCACCAAAGATTATTCATAAAAAAACAGCAATAATAGAAAGGGTTTAATGGCTCTGATGATTATAAAGATTTTCCAACCGGTTATTAACGAGGGTATAAATAATTTCTACATGCCATTTTGTGTAAAATAAAAGTAGATTTTATTTAAATTGATACTCATTTTGTGTTGTTTTATCTTTTTAAATACCCCTGTATTATTCTAAAAAAACAAAACTGAAACAAACTAATTGGTTGAATGAGAAAAACAATTTAAATCGAAATCTGCTGGTGGTATAAATAATCTTAGGCATTGCCTTTGCTCCATTCGTCTTCTCATAACCTCTGACAAACAGGGATGTTTGTGGGTGTTTGTGAGCTGCTTCTATCATTAATGCTCTGCTTGCCCGCCCAGTCAATTTAGATGGTAAAACCTCTCTTCAACTTTTTTTCCCTGACCTGTTCGCTGTGCTCCTTGGTCCTCGTGATGCTGTTTGTTCACTAACGTCCTCCAACAAAGGAGCTTTGTAGGAGGACACAGGGCAGTCCTAAAGAACGCATGTTAGAAGCCTGTCAAAGGACAGCTGATCTTAAATTGCACACATTACACACTCCTCTTAGTAGCTAAGTAGCTTCTGGAGCCAATTTGGTGCAACTGACTTTTATTTAGGGGTATCAGCTACTTAAATATAAATGCAAGCCGTACTTTTCTGATTCATAAATATATATTATATACAGTGTTGGGGAGTAACGGATTACATGTAACGACGTTACGTAATTTAATTACAAAAAAAGAGTAACTGTAATTCGTTACAGTTACAATGAGAAAATATGTAATTCAGTTACAGTTACTTCCGAAAATATTAAGAATTACAAATTTAGTTACATTTTTTTAAAAATATAAAGTATCGCCGTTTCCCGCTATGGCTCCTTGTCTCTATCACTCTGATGATCCATCCTGTGCTGGTGGAGCCTTCTGAAAGAACAGCAAGCGAGCGGACGTTTCACGGTTTTATTTGGCTTCATTTTAAGGAAGAGAAAGATGCAACAAGGCACTTTGCAGTCATGCAGTCTCTTGTTATTCACACACAACAATAAACCGTGAGCCGACGTGTGTTGTGAAACTGCAAAACTTTGTCTTAAGCGGAAAATCAAACGCGCGTACACAGCTCAGCGTTCACAGTGTTGCGTTCGTGAGCGTCGGAAAGCTATGGTGCATTCAGGAGCATGGGACATTTCAGTTTTACAACGAAAAAGGCAGAAAACGGAACAGAACTTAACTCATACAATAATGTATTTATCCAGAAACAGTGTGGGCTTTCTTACAATACTGAATGCTCTATAATTGTATTTCTGTTGTTTTTGATTATGCACATCTGCTAGCTTTTGATTCTAAAAAATCTATAATATTACAGCAGCAAATTATCAAAGTTTTTCAAAGCCTGTTTAAAAGCTCCAAATGGGGCTTCAGATCATACAGCAACAATTGTGCTGTCATTGTTTTACAGGGCAGAATTTTGCATTTGCTGACTCTTGTCCTTTAACTACTGATGGATATACAGGAATAGAGTCATACAAGTGTCAATTCCTCTGAGATAGCAGGGGATGCAATTTTTGGCAAGGAGTTGCCGAAAAATCCATCCTCCTTGTTTTAAACTTAAAAATCGTCACACACACACACTTGTGGACATCCTGTGATTGCCTTTCTGCAGTTCCCTTTCAGCTTAGTGCTTTTTTTAAGGTTCACATTCAGTTCTCAAAGATTAAATGTTGAACATGGGTCAATACTCATTAAAACCTTAAAGTAATCAAAAAGTAATCAAAAGTAATTAGTTACATTACTTTTTAAAAGTAATCGAAAAAGTTACACTACAATTACATTTTAAACAAAGTAACTTGTAACTGTAACGGATTACATTTTTAAAGTAACTTACCCAACACTGATTATATATACACTCACCGGCTACTTTATTAGGCACACCTGTCCAACTGCTCGTTAACACTTAATTTCTAAGCAGCCAATCACATGGCGGCAACTCAGTGCATTTAGGCATGTAGACATGGTCAAGAGAATCTCCTGCAGTTCAAACCGAGCATCAGTATGGGGAAGAAAGGTGATTTGAGTGACTTTGAACGTGGCATGATTGTTGGTGCCAGAAGGGCTGGTCTGAGTATTTCAGAAACTGCTAATCTACTGGGATTTTCACGCACAACCATCTCTAGGGTTTACAGAGAATGGTCCGAAAAAGAAAAAACATCCAGTGAGCGGCAGTTCTGTGGGCGGAAATGCCTTGTTGATGCCAGAGGTCAGAGGAGAATGACCAGACTGGTTCGAGCTGATAGAAGGGCAACAGTGACTCAAATAACCACCCGTTACAACCAAGGTGGGCAGAAGAGCATCTCTGAACGCACAGTACGCCAAACTTTGAGGCAGATGGGCTACAGCAGCAGAAGACCACATCGGGTGCCACTCCTTTCAGCTAAGAACAGGAAACTGAGGCTACAATTTGCACAATCTCTTCGAAATTGGACAATAGAAGATTGGAAAAACGTTGCCTGGTCTGATGAGTCTCGATTTCTGCTGCGACAGTCAGATGGTAGGGTCAGAATTTGGCGTCTACAACATGAAAGCATGGATCCATCCTGCCTTGTATCAACGGTTCAGGCTGGTGGTGGTGGTGTCATGGTGTGGGGAATATTTTCTTGGCACTCTTTGGGCCCATTGGTACCAATTGAGCATCGTTGCAACGCCACAGCCTACCTGAGTATTGTTGCTGACCATGTCCATCCCTTTATGACCACAATGTACCCAGCCCATGATGGCTACTTTCAGCAGGATAATGCACCATGTCATAAAGCTGGAATCATCTCAGACTGGTTTCTTGAACATGACAATGAGTTCGCTGTACTCAAATGGCCTCCACAGTCACCAGATCTCAATCCAATAGAGCATCTTTGGGATGTGGTGGAACGGGAGATTCGCATCATGGATGTGCAGCCGACAAATCTGCGGCAACTGTGTGATGCCATCATGTCAATATGGACCAAACTCCCTGAGGAATGCTTCCAGCACCTTGTTGAATCTATGCCACGAAGAATTGAGGCAGTTCTGAAGGCAAAAGGGGGTCCAACCCGTTACTAGCATGGGGTACCTAATAAAGTGGCCGGTGAGTGTATATATATATATATATATATATATATATATATATATACAGGACTGTCTCAGAAAATTAGAATATCGTGAAAAAGTATACTAGTAGGCTATTCAACTAATCACTTGAATCGTCTAATTAACTCGAAACACCTGCAAGGGTTTCCTGAGCCTTGAAAAACACTCAGCTTGGTTCAGTAAACTAAATCACAAGTTGGGGAAGACTGCTGATCTGACTGCTGTCCAGAAGACCATCATTGACACCCTCCATCAGGAGGGTAAGACAAAAAAAGAAATTTCTCAAAGAGCAGGCTGTTCACAGAGTGCAGTTTCAAAGCATATTCACAAAAAGTGTGTTGGAAGGGGGAAATGTGGCAGGAAACGCTGAACCAAGATCTGGCACCTGCCCACAGTGCCAAAACCACCAGTAACTGGTGTACTGACCATGGCATTACTGTCCTTGATTGGCCTGCCAATTCCCCTGACCTGAACCCCATGGAGAATTTGTGGGGTATTGTGAAGAAGAAGCTGAAAGACACCAGACCCAACAATGCAAATGAGCTAAAGGCCGCTATTGAAGCATCCTGGGCATCCATAACACCTCAGCAATGCCACAGGCTGATTGCCTCCATGCCACGCCGCATTGATGCAGTAATCTGTGCAAAAGGATTCCCAACCAAGTACTGAGTGCATTAATGGACATTTTCAAATGTTTGATTTTGTTTTGCTGTTATAACTTTTTTTTTTACTTGGTCTGAGGAAATATTCTAATAATTTGAGATAGGATTTTTGAGTTTTCTTCAGCTGTACGCCATAATCAGCGATATTAAAACAATAAAAGGCTTGCGATATTTCAGTTGATTTGTAATGAATCCAGAATGTATGACATTTCATGTTTTTTAATTGCATTACAGAAAATAAAGAACTTTATCACGATATTCTAATTTTCTGAGACGGTCCTGTATATATACAGTATATATATATATATATATATATATATATATATATATATATATATATATATATATATATATATATATATATATATATATATATGTTCATATCACATAAAATCACAATAGAAAAGGTTAACGTTTGTGGCCGGAACGACAAAAATGAAAAAAATAGCTTTGAAAAAAATAGCATTAAAGTGTCTTTGGAAGCACTTTAAAGCTATTTTTGTTAAATACTAAGAAGTTAAAATCAGTTTCTAACTTTCATTTCACTGTGCAGACATAATGTTAATGGATCAAAAATATTTATCAATGCAATAATGATAATATAGGGCAAAATAAGTACTTTAATATAAACCACCCCTTAGGACCATATGTGCATCGTGGATATTAATATGTAACAATATCCAGTCGTATGACACTTTATAACACCTATGAGGAAACATGAACGCATATTGTTTCCCAGTGTTTAATTTTACATTGCAGATTATCTCTGTTTAAATAATTAATCAGGAGAAAACATTATGGTGTATAATATAATGAAAAAAAAAAGAAACACCTTTAGTTGAGGCCTTTCTGCTGCTCTGCCTGCTAATGAACAGTTGATTTCACCATCATCTCCATCACCTTACGGGGCCAAAGGAGGAGGCAATCCTCTCTGCTGTCTCCTTGTGTCTCAGAAATAATAAATAAGCGTTCTTTTAATGGCTGACTTTATGTTGCTTGTGCAGCAGAGCTGTCGCTTGGCCAGTAACGCTAAAGATGCAATCACAGCGGTCGGCGGGTAGAAGATGGACGAGTGAGTGGGACAGGTGGACAGGTGAGATAAGGAGGTTTTGTGAGAGGCAGTCAGGCCTGGATTTGTGTGGCTGTCCGCAGCCGGACACTTAATAGCTGATGGCAAGCTGTGATTGTGATGAACATTTTAAATCTCCGGTCCAGTTTACCTTGACCTTTTTTCCTTCTTCGCTTCTGGTGTATCGCATTTCTGGCTCATCATCTGTTGTGGGGGTTAATGTCTTTGTTTCGCTGTCCGTGTCAGGGTTTCTGTGTCTGTTTATACAGAACTCCACAAAGTGACGTGTTTTATGGATGGTCTCTTGGCTTTACTCGTTACAGCAGTTCTTGCTTTTAGCAATCGGTAAAGGGTCATACCACCTAGGTTACAATACAAACAAACCTAAACAACTTCTTTGGTATGGCTCAGGGTGAACAAAGTATTTTAATATGTGTAAGCCTAAAACCATTTATATGGCTGGAGCGTACAGTCCACTGTGCCAAAAACATTACTCCTACTTTAGGACGTGCAAAAAAATAATTCTACTTGGGACTAATCCTCACATGCAGCAATAACCTTCTGATTTTCAGCTCTAATCTTGATTCAAGCAGTAAAGGGCATAAGAGAAAACTTTATCGTATCTCCTATCCAAAGGGTGCTAAACGCTAGTACCTGATCTTCTGGTCATTGGATATGTACAGAAAATCTTCTAGTCATTGTGTTTGTTATTAGACTCAAATATTTTGAATAGGCCACTCCAGTTCCACAAAGAGAATTCAAAAAGTAAAATTCATGGGTATTTTAATTAAAGCAACTTGTTCAGGTCTCCAAGCAACAAAGCAGCCCCTGACCAGAGTTAGGTAGAAACTACAGGTAGTTACATTTGCTCAGTTACATTTACTGGAGTAACTTTTTGAGCAAAATGTACTTTTAGGAGTAGTTTTACTACACTGTATTTTTTTACTTTTACTTGAGTCATATTATTACTCAAGTATCGCTACTATTACTTGAGTAAAATTTCTGACTACGTGCTACGAGTAACTTCATGAATAAAGAACATACTTATTTTAACCAAAAATGCACCAGAGAGACAAAAGTCTAGAGTTTCTTTTAAAGTGAGACTTCATATTTGTACACAAGCTTTGTTATTTCAATGTTATTTTCTATCTGCTGAGCTCGTCGAGATATTTGGAGGTCAAATGAACGTACAGTAAACAGCAGATATTGACATTACTTTGCACTGTTCTAACATACTGTATATGCATCATTTGCTGTAAGTATTGCTTTCAAGTTAAATGTTGGAAAGAAAATAATTAAGAAAAGTGTTTCTTTTGTCTTTAGTGTATCTTTTGTCTTTAAAAATACCAGAATTTGCACATCACCTTACATTTTTGTCTCTATGACTACATCATTTTTTAAATATTAAATCGTCAGCTGTTATGATTGGTTACTCAGTACTTGAGTAGCCTTCTTACTGAATACTTTTTATTCTTACTTGAGTAATTTCTCGGCTGACTACTTTTTACTTTTACTTGAGTAATAATATCTTGAAGTAGTGCTACTCTTACTTGAGTACAACTTTTGGCTACTCTACCCACCTCTAACCTGACCATCACCCTTCCACCAACATTTTCTGTTACTGAATTGTTATGTAAGCTGTACAACAATCAATATGTAAAGAGATACATGGCGTACAATATTTTTACACTTATAAATCCACAGAATGTTGTGCCAAATGTTTTGGTGATAATGAAGATGTTGTTTTTTTCCAAATGTGGAATGGGCCTGTTCTTTTTGGGCAGCAGTGGTTTTAGCCTTGCAGCTGTCCTATTGATGGGGTGTTTTCCCTCTCTCTTTCTTTTTCTGTAGTCATGAACACTGATATTTACTGAAGCACGCGACGCCTGCAGAGTTGTTCTGGGTTTTCTTGTAATTTTTAAAGCTCTTTCCAGAAGAGTGTGAGTTGTCAATGTGTGCTTCTGTGCTTTTGTGTCTCTGCTCTGTCTTCTCTAACCACCAGGCAGATGACGGTTCACACTGAGCCTGGTTCTGCTGGAGGATTTCCTCCCTGTTAAAGGGGAGTTTTCCTCTCCACTGTCGCTTCATGCTTGCTCCATTTGAGGGACTGCTGCAAAGCCATGGACAATGCAGACAACTGTCCCTGAGGCTCCTCGCTCTTTCAGGAGGAGTGAATGCTGCTTGTCTAGACTTGATGCGATCTACTGGGTTTCCTTAGATAGGAAAGTTTTTGACCAATCTGTCTGTGTGATTTGATTGAATTTGACTTTTTATAGCGCCTTGAGATGACGTGTTTTGAATTGGCGCTACATAAATAAAATTGAATTGTTGACCCCAGCTAAAGTCATTGTCTTAGCAAACTGGTGTTATACATAAGGGCTAATGCCCGACAAGGTGTCCATTATCAGAAATTAATGGACAACAGGGAGGTGTAAACTGTCACGAAGCAGACACCTTTTAACAGACACCCTGAAGCCAGTCAGAATAGAGTATTCACCCAAACCATAATGTCATATGATCAATTAATTCATGTGAAAATAATTATTTGCTGTTGTTAAATAGTTTTTTGCAAGGGGAAGTTTTTTTTTTTTTTTTTCCCAGTGTCCTGTCTAGCAATGTGGCAATAAGAATTGATATCTTAATGCCAAATAGAGCTCGACAGATTTTACTTTCACAAGTGGAGCAAACAGCTTTCGCCATAATGCTCCGCTTGATTTGTGCATGTAAATAGCTTTATTGTGATTCCTGCAGGGAGAATTTCAAATTATATGGACACTACAATGGGAAAGTAGGAGAGTAAAAGAAAAACAAGAAGAGAAAAAAAATAGAAAGAAGAGGTGAAAGAAAGAAGAGATAAAAGGAAGAGAATGATAAAACGTCCTCTGTCTGCTCCATCACCTGGAAAGAGACACAAAAAGAACAGCACAACCAACAGACATAAGGCAACAGATACAATCGTGTAACACCTTGATACCATTGCTAAATCATATGTATTATTATTTAAGCTGACATGTGTAATGTGATACCTAAAAAAGAAAGTAAAAGAAAATAAATAAATAAATTATAGCCTTTCTGTATATAAGTGAACATTTAATAACTGGGACCCAGCACCTGTGGGAGTTTGTGAAAGTGCACTAGTTTAGGTGAAAATTATCCAGAAGGAAATAGTTTGATAGTGATTGTGGAGAACCGAAGACCCACCTTCCCCGAGCACAGAAGCAGGAGTCAGGGGACCCGTAACCCCGGACTCCCAAAGGGGCCCCCAAAGCAATGCGCCCGAGAGGGGCCTTCACAGGAAATCCGCAACCCCCCCCCCCCCCCCCCCCCCCCCGAGGAAAGAGGAGAGACGACCCCGAGGAAAACCCCCAGCCACCGCAATGCCGACGCCCCCAAGAGCTGCGGGGACGAGCCCGTGGGCTCCGCCGGCAGCCGGCCGCGCTGAAGTGGTCCTGGCCATGGGCCCTGGCGCCCACCCGGGAACCCGCCCCAAACCCGAGGACCGTCAACGCGGCAGAGGGCCAAGGCGCCCGCCAACGCAGCGGAGGAGGGCAGGACGTGGGGGGATGGGCTCCGCACCTATCGGAGACTTGAGATGTTCTTGGGAGAGGGAGCGGACCGGACCCGAACCTGGAAAAAAAAAAAAATAAAAAAAATAATTCACACCATCCCTCCCTTGTGCCCCACTCGCCACACACAGACACAAAAAAAAAAAAAAAAAAAAAAAAAAAAAAAAAAGGACGCTGTACACACATTCCCACATAGCATTCACATCCAAAAATCCCAAGTGGGGGGGGTCACCACAATTCAACAATACGACTGCCTGTGCCCGACCCCCGGCCCCGCCCCTGAACCACACGCCCCCCCTCACCCACTATATACCTAATAAACCCCCTCCCACCCCGACCTTACCCTAGCCACCCCTGCCCCCCATCCCTTCCTGGGGAGTGCAGAGGCATCAGCCCCAGACCCGGTAAGCCGCCGGCTACCCGCAGCAGCCCCCCGCCAAGACCCCGGACCCAGTGGCCCGCACCTCCTCCAGGCCCCAGACTCCGTGCCGCGATCGGAGATCGGGAGTGTGCAAAAGATCCTCCCTACGCCCGCTCAGATGTTGTGTTGTTGCATGTTGATCTCAGGTGTGTTTAAAACTGGGAGCACCGAAGGGGGTGCACGGCACAGCCCACCCCCCCTCCGGAAGAAAGCTGGTGCCAGCGCCCCCCCTCCAAGCAACTACCCAGAATCCTCAATGTCTAAATGCGAGAGGGGGTGAAGGGAGCCGCCCGAGGCGAGGCTCACACAACATAAGCCCCCCCCCCCCAGACGTCTTCCCCCCACCCCCCCATATCGTGGCCTACATGAATGTGCGTTGTGAAAATGTTTGGAGTGAAAGTGTCTAAAATGCATGATAAAATTGGGGAGAGGGGTGGCACTAAAAGCTGGCAACCTCCAGTAACGCCCTCTCCCCAAGGACCTACATGTGTGGCGGCGTGATGGAGCAGGCAGAGGGAGGAGTCCGGGGATGGGGAGCAAAGGACTGGGGAGCCAACCCAGGGAGCCAGCTCCCCTACTGACTCCAATAGGTACCCCCGCTCCCCGAAAGCTCCACCCTGATAAAGGGGCCCCTCCAGCGGCACCACCGTAGCCCGGGGGCCGGGTAGAGGCCGCAGGGCCCGCCAGCCAACCACCCACCAGGACCAACACCTCTACCTCCCCCAGCCCACCCCCCAAGCCTACTGGCTTTAACCCCCCCCAAAACATTTTTTATAATAATAATATTATTAATAATAATAATAATAATAATAATATATATATATATATATATATATATATATATATATATGTATATATATATATATATAAATAAATAAATAAATAAACAAATAAATTAATAAGATGGGGGACCCTGGACAGCCAGCCCGCACGAGCCATCCCAAACCCCACCCCCCAGGCGAAACCCGCACCGGGGGACTACACGGACCAGGACCGGGACAGGGGGCCGGACACAAGCCCACCAGAACGTCCACCAAACCCCCCCACCCCACCCCACCCGTAGATTTAACCCCTCCCCAACACTAACATTCAAACATCTCACCATACATTCGACACTAGACATCCAGGCTGGGTAATTCACTACTCCCCCTCCCTCCCCTCCCCCCACTAGCAGAGTGCCAACCCAAAGAAGGGGAAGAGCATCTGCCCTGAGATGTTAATGACCATGCCCCCCTACCAGCTCAACAGGCCCCGAGGCCCCCCAGCGCACCAGAGGCCCCGTGCGGGGGCGGAACCCCGGGCGCACGCCGGCCCAGACCCCAAGCGGCACACCCCCCGGAACCGGAACCGCAAGGGGAAGTTTTGTCAAAAGGGTATCTTCAGATGTAGATATATTCACTAAAGTCTCAAGTAGGAAGAGAGTCTGCTGGAGAAGAGGACAGTGCTAGGTATTCCAAGGTGAAGCTGTGATAGATGTAACTGTGACTATTACTAAAAAGTTTCACAAAGAAACACCTCATACACCTAAGAGGAGAGAGAAACTATGCCAACATAGGAAAAAGGCCACACCAATAAATATATTTTTTTAAGAGCAAAATCATTCATCTTACAAATGAGGACAAATTCAGCCAAAAGCAACACATATCTCACTCAGTGGTAAAATGTTTCATGCAATGTAAAGCAGCAGCTACAAGTGGTGCAAATAAGTGCTTTAAAGTCATCTGTGATCCATAACTGGATGGTGCATTTCCCTCGCCCGGCACTCAATCTCTCGCTGTTTAGCCTCTCAGAGCGTGATCGATGCTCTCTAGCCCAATTCTGTGATGAAAGAGTCATCTTTAGTTGTTGTTTTTTTTTCTATTCCCTCCCCTCCTTCCTATTGCTGGCTGATTTGAGCGAAGTTTGATGGATGTGGGTGGACTTGTCACATGTGGGTGTGTTATCTCTTTGTTGTGTGAAATGGAGACAAAAGGAAAGGAGTGGATGAGAAGACTGCGATTTTTATCTCTGAAGTGCAAAAATGTTTCTAGGCGCAACGCGGGGAGGGAGTCGGAGAGAGATTAGAGCGGCTGAGGAGCAAAAATAGATTGATCAGATAGCATGATAAGAATAACTGAGGGCTTTGTTTGTTAATTCTCATTGGAGTTTTTTTTCCCCCCACTGTTGTGTTCAGCATTTCCCTGATCCTCCCCCTTTTGCTTTTCTTTAGCATACTGTTATTTCATGAGGGGTAAATATGGAAACGTCTGTATTTACACCTTGTAGTAATTAGGCTCCTTGCCTCTGTAGATTAGAAAATAACCTAATTAGGGATATTTTTGTTTTGTTTGACTCCACACCTGTGCACCAGCCTGCCTGTGTGTGTCTGAGTGTGTGAATGCGTGGCTGTTCGCTTGCCCTCCTGGGTGGAGGTCTGCATGAGCCGCTCCTGGGCCGCGGTGACTCACTAAGGGGAATCAGACGTGGCCTCCCAGGATGGCATGCAGGACCAGGCAGGGAACACACCCCGTATTACCAACACTTAATCCCCTTCAGAGGGGTCAGGTCTGCGAAGCCTCATCCCCGGTGAAGGAGAAAACACCTGTGATCCATTACCTTCTAAGCGGCAATGTTCTTAAAGAGGCCAGGGGGAGCCGCAAAACACGTGTGCAAAGGATGGAACCGCTGGCGTTCGTCGATGTGCTTAGGCGGAGAAATCGTTGGCACCCGTTGTGTCGACATGTGAGAAAAGACCTAAAATAAGACATATTTTATTGCTTCAGCAAAGTATCATGCTTAAAATCTTTAAAAATCTAACCATTAATGTCAGCATTTATTCAGTTAAGGTTTTAATGAAAACCTTGTTGGAATTGTTGGTACCCCTCATGATTTCTATGAATGAAATGCAACTGCAGCGTTTTTCCTTCCTAAAAACTACCTAAAACTAGTAATCTGACCCTTTCTGCTTCCCTGACCTCAAACAGTGAGCCAGTAAGGAGTGACATTTTGAGATCGCCTTTAATCTCCATATTAACGGCTACACGCTGTCTGCATGCTGCACGGGTTCTTTGACAACATCCCTGGAAACCAACGAGCATCTGTTGAGTGCTGGTTATGTACGTTTTTCGTACCATGGCAGTTTCTGCTTCGGTCATTTTGTATCCAACTTTTCCAGATGCAAATTGTTGCTGTTGACCTGAAGACATTTTGTACCGATCACATTTTAATTTGTACCCACTAGGAGGGCCGTTCATCGATGACTTAAACTGATGGTCTGTGCTCTACTTGTCGTTTACTGAAAGGGATTGTGGTCATGTGACTCAGCAGTAGGTTTGAGTTGTTTTGGTTTGATCAGGGGGTCATAATCTGTCATATATTATAAGGGTCAACAAGTCAAAACGAGCATCATAACCACAATCCATGGAACTGGAGTGTAACATAATAGCATCCAATTCAGTTTTAGATAAGATTTGAGGATTTTTATGACAAATTTCAGAGATATAGACAATTGTTTGAGTACATACATTTGAAAGGGTTTTTTTTAGAGTTATGAAATGGGAGTAGGTTAAATGGCATTGCAATTTACAAAATATTACAAATTTTAGAAGATGAAAATTCACACAGCGACTTTCTTTTCAACATCATGTCTAGATATGTAAAATTTGCTAAATGCTGCTAAATTAACTGGAACTGCATGATTTAGCCAGATAAAACAAACGTTTTCTGAACAAACACTCCAGGGATGTATGGAGTGAAACGTCAAGCACACTGATGGATAGGTTGGAGGACCTTTGATGCTTTGGGCATGTTTCTGCTTGTAACACAACCCTGTTAACGGTGTATGCTATCCAGCAACGTTTAAAATTCTGGGACATTTCAAATATCAACCTGCTGGAAACTAGCAAAAAGTGTTGAATGGTAACACAGAAGCAAACAAATCACCTTTCATCCACGGTCTTCTCAGTTACCAGGTAGAAATGATGATAAAGGATGCTGATTTTGGTGACAATTATAATTTCTTAAAATGAGATTATTTTCCAAAGGTATAGGATTTCGGTGGAAAGGTTTTCAGTGTGAGATAGAAGCAGAACTTATTTGAAGATGTCTGGCGCATCTCTACCAGGGTTACTAATAACTAAGGTCAGTGCTGTTTTTATAATAAAAAAGCAGAGCCATATGGTAATGCATATGCATACAGTCTATAGTGCTGACGGTACATTTTTAGGAATAATGTCTGATTTTATGACTTTAAGCTATCATCCAGAATTTGCCAACACGAGTCATCTTCCCCCCCTCTAAGTATGTAGCCTTTTACTTAAATTTGACAGATGTGGAAGTAGTGATGCCTTCCACAAGTCGGCCCTCCTAGTCTACAGACCCGCGTCTTCACTACCTGAGGGCGCTGATAGAGATGATTCCAATCCTCCTCAGCCGTTTAATGACGGATAGACCTGCAGCTGCAGGAGCATTTGACAAGCCGCTGTCAGATGTGACAACTGGGACTGAGTGAATGAAGGCAGGAGAGGAAGGTAGGAATGAGCAGAAACAGCACACAGCGATGTGCAGACAGACTGCAGATGATGGCAGATGGAATGAAGAGGGGATTGTAAAAAAAAAAGATCACTGTTCAATCTGTGGCATTGACAATATGGTGTCAGCCCCTCGCTGGGGAGACCTGACAGGCTGGCAGGTGGGCTGCTGCTGTCGGTGTCACCGACTAGGAGATCAGGGCTGACACGCAGAGATTCCTGCAACCCTGGCTCCTGCTTCTGAAGCTGGTGATCGGGGCTGATGCCTCGGTGACACGTGAACCTGAGGTGACATGCACCACCACGCCGGCGTGCCCACATTATTGGTCTCATACATTATTGGTCACATACGGTATTCATAACCCTTTAACTTTTTCCCAAATTAGCCCGTTACAACCGCAAACCTCGGTTCATTGAATTTGGGTTTTATGCAGTGCATTTACACAAAGTGAATGGAAAACAATATGTGGTTTTCAAAGCAGTTTTCTCAAATAAAAAATTGTAAAGTTAGGTGTGTATTGAACCCCCTTTACTATGATACCTGTAAATAAAACCATAGCAAACTGATATTCAGATGGCACTTGACTAAACATAGTTGGCCTGTGAATATTTTAATTCCAGATAAGAAGGCATTAAATGTGAAGACCTTAGAAATCATTAGTGAACCAGCATCGTTTCGAAGCCCAGGCAACACAGCAGACAGGTCAGAGATGTCTAAAGCAGGTCTGGGTCATGAAACAACAGAGTTGATGGAAAGATGGATGAAGCTAAACACAGGGCAGTCCTTGAAGAAAACACAACTGGAATTTGAGGTGGAGATTTAAAATCCAGCGGGAGAACAACATTATACCTACAGTGGCACTGCATAAATATAGTTGTCAAAAATCTTTAAGGTGCAATTCTTGTGAAAGTAGTGTGGTAAAAAAAAAGAAATGTTTTCTTTTCATTTAAAGTTATGCATAACTTGGTGTGTGTCCATCAAAATAAATCCACTAAAATTTGAGGTTGTTTCTTGAGAAGAGTTTTGGAAAGTCTAAGGCTGGCAAAGAGCTGCGCGAGGCACTGAGTGTTCGTCTGCGGGTGTAAAATGACATCGGTCTTTGCTAATTACCACTAAAGTGCGTTAGCCAGGCCTCCAAATTACATGGCTCCACCACAACAAGGGTGATCTGCCCAGCAGTCATTTGTCAGACTAATTATTTATCTTGGGCTTGTAATTGCTGTGAGAACAGGTAGTCAGGTAATTGTGCGGTAAGCTGCAACGTTAAGAGATGCTTTCTCTCCGAGATGAAACAAATAAGGACCCCCCACCCCCCCCAGCCAGTCACATTCTGGGTCTAAAAATATATGCCATCCATGATTCTCAGCTTATTGAGATGATGAGAACAGTGCCTTCACGTTAAGATCAAGTGCCTGGCACTTTCCATACGACTGGCTACTTCCTGAGTATATGTAAATAATTGTGTCCCTGGTGAATGCCTGAATAATAGGACCATTAATCACAATCCAGAGTGAGTGAAGGTATGATACTATAGATCTCCAAAGCAGAATGGTTCAAATCAGTCTCGTCTCTCCGAGCTGTATCGCTGCAGAGGTAATTCAAAGGAGCACATCTCCACTTTTTTGCACTGTTTTGCATGCGCAGAGAAACATAAACACACAGACCACTGTCATCTACAATGATGTGTGGCTCGGTAACACTGTCGCCTATCATCACAATTACCACTGAGCGCCGTGCTGCTCTTATTTTTAAATGTGCATCCCATGATTCCTCACAGAGGTTACGCAGGGCCAACTGGACACGATGTCAGGTTGAATATTATAATGAGCAAAAAATAAATAACTCAACGAGAAGCATAAACAGCAGAGTTTTTGGTATTTGCCCCGAATCCAACCGCGGCCCTCCCGCTGTCTGTGAGACTTGTCGGATCCGGACAATGGTCACTGGATTCCTCTGAGCCGCTTCCTGACGAGCAAATCAGTCTCACCACGCTGCCGTCTCTGGCTGTCTTGTAGTGCCGCTCCTGCGCGCAGCATCGCCCAGGGGCCTCGCCGTTCTTTTGTGTCAGGGAACACGCGAGCTCTTGAAAGGGGATCCATAACGATCACCGACAGCCGGGGCCGAGCGCGGCCCGGCCTCATGCAGAAAAGGCCACTTCTACATGAAAGGGTAAAGGCACAACAGAGCCCTCCCTGTCCTCTTACCTTTCCTATAATGCGCTCCGTGGCATGGTCACATTTTCTTTAGGTGTGTTGGCACAAAAAATGTCAGCTCCCTCATTAAAGAGACAGCTTTTATTTTATTCTTTATAAGATTTTGTGAAGTTATTATCAGCAGCAATTCCTTTATCTGTTGTTTAAATGCGTCATATTGCTGTGAGGTTGAAGAAAAGTGAAGGAATCTTCACACTGGTGTCCGGCTGAGCGCTCGTAAGACGTAGGATTCAGTTTTAGCTGATTTTAGCCATTTAAAACAACTCAAACTGGAAAAGCTTATGTTGAAAAGTATAACTCTGATTTCTAGATAAAGCCAAATGTGCAGGGAGATGAGCACATCCCTTTTATTAAGTTAACCTAATAATTACAAAAAACAAGAAAAGGTCCTAATCTATGATGGCAAAGCATAACAAGCTCTCTAATTTTATAATTTAATTTGATCAACTTAATAACTTTTCATGCAACAACAAATAAGGCCAGCTACACTCCATCAGATATATTTTTAATGAAAACAACACAGGCAGCGATGCCATCGACATATACTACAAACGATCTCAAAAGGCGATAGCTGAAGCAGTAGGCTAACCCGCTAGCCTAAAGTTTCTCCCAGAACATTTGTGGTTTGTTATTTTATGAAAAAGTTTAGCTTTTCCTCTCATTCAACAGCTTCTTTAGCTCCTTTTTGAAGTTTAATTGAAACAGAGTGGGGACAAAGTAGGTGGAGAAACAAATTACAGCTTCAGCGTTTTGATTTTCAGCAGCAATAGCGTCCGTCATCTCTGGATGTCCAGCCAACATGTATACAATACAAACTGAATTTTAAAAAAAGTAACTGCCATTACAAAAATCTCTATTCTCACCAAAAAAACCTGGAAGGTTTGTAAATGGAGAAGAAAATACTTGTTCTCGACAATGTTTTTTGTTAATGTGGAAAAGGGCCTACAATGACTTTCAATGCACGTAAAAATAAACTAAATAAAACAACCTAATTTCAAGCCTAAAAACAGACTATAATATCAAATCCAATGTTACAGATACCCAGAGAAAGTTACAGGCAGATTGACACAGCCGGCAGACTTCACCTACGTAGGGAATTCAATGCTGTTCAGGTACAAATCAAAGAAAGGTTTTTTGCTAAAGGGTCGACATTCAGTATCTGCTAATATAGCATTGCATCCCAGGCATACAGCTTTAGTTTGAGTCGTTTTGAATGGCCTAAGGCCTAAATCAGCTAAACTGGCAGGCCTTCATTCACTTGGGTTTAGAGTGGATGCGGGCTACCACACTTTCCCCTTACTTATAAAGCAAATTTGGCTGTTTGAAAATATTTCCAGTTACCGTGTGGAAACCTAAACAGAGCCAACCTATACTGTACCTCTCAATAAAGGATGAAACCGCCGTAGTAAATCTACGTGTGGCATGAGTTTTTACAGCAGCCAACTCCTGGCCGGCTACCTCAGCTGACAGCCGGACTAAATGATCAGCTAATAGCAGCTGGTCGTACTTGTGTTTTATACAAGTCCTCTATACACAGCATAACAGAGGAAGGGATAATATTTGCACAATAAGCATGTTTACATGAAAAGGAAAAATCAAAGTTACAATGAATGTATACAATCGTAATATGCACCCTTATAACTGTAATGATCAATAGGCCAGAATATTTTACAGCCAGTAGGGATGAGTTTAGTTTTTCTGTGTTAATGAAAAGCAATAAGAACATTTTCTACATTTTAGTTTTAAGTCGTTTTTAACAGATTGTTTGTCATACTGGTAGATTCATACTGGCCCTGCCTACTAACAGAGCCATAAGGAATGTCTTCTACAGGTAAGGGAACTCTGACTCCTATTAACTTTGCAGAACCTCTTGTAACTTGTAACAAATCCAAGCTGTCCCTTTCATATCAACAGGCATTCTGTCAGATAAACAAAATGTTCTCCTTTCCCATGAACAGAATGTGTTTGGATGTCCATCAGTATTCAGACGCCACCTCTAGCTTCCTCTCCAGGATTAAGTGTTTTGCAGCTCAACACAGTCACCGTCTGTGTAATGTGCGTGATCAGTGTGTCTGCGGAGGATAAGAATAAGCAGTAGGCGTGTGTGTGTTTTTTTTCCGTTCCGTCTTTATTTCTCCCTTTCTCTCTCTCCCTCTCCTTCTCTTTCTCTCCTCACGGTGGAGACACCACGGTGCCATCTGCTTTGCATTTGTTTAACAAAGATTTATTGTGAAGCAAGACACTAATCCAAAACACACACGCTCACACACATATCTCGCCTTCTTCTCGTCACAGGCCGCGAAGAGAAGGAAAAAAAAAGAAAAAAGAAAGAAGAAGTGAGGGATGTGGGATTGGAAACGCTTGGCGCTCTCTTTGTCAACTCTCACTCTGACGGGGAGGAGAGAGAACCGGCTGGCACACAGAGGTAGGAATGCCAATTACGGCCTCCTCTGCCTCCATGTGGCACACTCCAACACGTCGATTCGGAGCTGCAATTATAAACTTGTCATACATGTGTTTATGGTGAGGTGGAAGCAAAAAAGTGCAAGACTTTGAGCAAACGGGAACACACACACACACACACACACACACACACACACACACACGCGCGCGCACGAACGCTGAAAAGATTAAATCAAACCAAGGAGAAATTGCTCATCTGTAGCTCCACAATGACATGATTCTCTTGTAATGTGGCGCAGAAGGTGTTACACACTTCAGCATCAAACGTGTTGCAGCAGGCAGGGATTATCGTCTCCTCGTGAAGCAAAAACAGGTCAAAGTGGCTCCCGAGAACAGCTCTCACCGTGTCAGCTCGGGAAGCGGGGGCGGTGTAGCCCGCCGTGTTGCCTCTCTCTGTCCTGTCCAGGCGAACCATCGTATCTGCTGACTCCTCCTGCCCTCTTTGTCACCCTTGTGCCAGGTAGAGAGGCAGGGTCCTTTAGGGCAGAGACTGCAAGCCTCTTACGTATGGAATAGGCCACCTCGGCGGCTGAGAAGGGCCCCTCAGAAATGTCAGAAGGGTTAAGGGGTCCCCTTAGAGGCGGAGGTGTAGGGCCTGTCGAGCCTCCTCCCAAACACTCATCAGCTTGTTACCCCGCTCCAAGAAAGGGCCGGGGGTCCCCATCTGCCAACTGGTACTACCAAGGCGTTCATCATTTCGGGGCTATACACCCAGTGAAGGAACATATGAGCATGTGTTCTTATGTATATGCGCTTGTATAATCACGTAAACACACTCGGTCTGAGACATTAGAAGCCCCATCCAGTGCCAGTGTTCGGTGCCAACCCCTTCAACCTCAAGGTGAAGCCCCTGCCAGTTCACCTGCCAGGGATGGACAAGCCAAGCACTTAGCGCCCTCGTCCCCCCACACCCACTCACACCCACTGCGTTACTCCGGGTCAAGGAGGCTTCACCCGCTCTTCTCGTTGCCTCTCCGCCAAGCGCCGCCCCGCGTCACCCGCGCCTCGCTCTCCGAGCCGCTCGTGGTGTCAACGCTCCGTTAGTAAGAGGTCGCTGTCAGCAGACTCTCGTCTCATTTCTATACGACAGGCCAAAGGGTACTTCCTTCGCATTAAATTGGTGCATTATTCTGCAAACTCTGAAATTAGAAAAACATAAATCAGCACAACGTTCCTACTCCCTTAGAGAAAACGTCACTCATCCTAATAGAAAATTGCACACGCTGATGCTAATTTTCTTAAATTTCAGGGGATTGTGACAAGTGCATCAACATTCTGATCGATCAGAAACGCCACGCTTTGACCAAAGTGAGGGCAATGCATGTTTTTTTCAGAGCACAAAATGAGATTATAGTAGTCAAATGACTCCACGTGTTATTGTTTTTTTGTCATTATTCCTAATTCCGACCGCAGTACTCACTGTCCTGAGAAAGAGTGCTCCCATTTCTCCTTAGTGTAATTTGTATGTTGTTGCAAGCTACTACTTGCTGTGAGACACTGCAATGCTGAGAATAAAGCCTGTGACCCAAAAGAAAGAGACATGACAGGGGAAGACGTCTGAGATGAAAAGGAAGATATCCGCCCTGGGAAAATAGGCAAATAAGAGGATGTGGCTACTTATTCTCATGACCCCTTTGTTAGGAAAAAAGTGAAGAAGTGCAATCTGTTTTTCCGCTTCGTCTCGGCAACAGCTACAGCTTTGTAAACTCTTTAAGCTCATGTGTTGATCGGCAGTCCTTCTACCTGATCGGGGCAGCATCTTGTAGGTGTGTGTAAAATGAAAGGAGGTTAATAGTGAAGTAAAATAAATAAAAAGCAGATCGAAAACTATGGCATGCATTTGTATTTAGGCCCCTCCACTCAATACTCTTTACAGAATAACACCTTTCACTTGAGTTATTCTGTAAAGAGGAATTGACAATAATCTAAAACTGGTAGACACATAACCCCAAATACCTGCAACTCTGATTCAAGTTCAGTCGGACTGGAATGTATCTGTGAACATCTTTTTTTAAGCCTTGCCACTGGTTCTTTGACTGAGTTATTTCAGCACAGCCATCTAAACCAGGGATCTTCAACTTCAGTCCTCTGGGTTCTGTGTCCAGGAGCTTTATGACGTGTCTCTGGTCCAACATACCTGAATCAAATGGCTGAATTACATCCTCAGTATGCAGTCAGGTTCTCCAGAGTCCTGCTTATTACCTGAGTATTTGAATCAGAGGAGCTAAAGCAAGACACACATAGAAGTTGCAGGACACTGGACCTCGAGATCTGGAGTTGAAGACCCCAGATCTAAACCATTTAAACGTATCTCTAGTTCTATGCTTAGGGGCTCCGGTCTTGCAAACTTGAACAAATGTTTCTTCATGACCCTGTTTTTAGCTCTATCCATCTTGCCATCAACTCTAACCAAATTCCCCACCCTCTTTTAAGAAAACATCCCCACTGTATGATGCTGGCATTACCATTTTACTTCCAAGAGATGTCATGTTCAGAGGGACGTGAGGTGTTGGTAGTATACCACAGTGTACCTTCTTTTACATGCTTGTGATGTCCACTCATACCTCATGGCAATCTGCAAACAGGCCCTCTTCTGTTTTCTTTTGGTGGTTTGTGTTTCTTTTTTCTCTCTCACAACAGTTCCAAGAAAGCCAGATTTGGGGAGTGCAAGACTAATTGTTGTCTTGTTGACAGTGTCTTCCACCTGAGCTGTGGATCTTTGCAACTCCTCCAGGGCTACTTTGGGCCCCTGGATGCTGGATAATAACCTCCAGTCATTTTAGGTGGGAAACAATGTGTTGAACCGTCCTCTTTGAGATATTTAAGACTTGGGAAATTGTTTTATAACCTAACCCTGTTTTAACATTTTCCCTGATCTGTCTGCTGTGTTTCTTGGTCTTCGTGAGTCGGTTTGTTCCGTAACTCCTTCCATCCTTTCACAGAACAGCTTGATTTGAGTTTTGGTACCGGTTGACTTTCAACTGAAAGCAAAGGATCTCAATGTGAAGAGGGATGAATATAAATACATCCCATACTATTTAGATATTTGTGAAACACGGCATATTCTTTTAATTTCACAATCAGGTGCTAATTTGTTTTTGGTCTATCACATAAAGTCCATATAAACTGAACTGATGCTTTTGGCTGCAAAATGACACACTGATAAATTTTAAGAAGTAAGGGTTTTTCTAAATAGTGTGATGAAACATTGTTTTTGTACCTTATTTGTATTATGTTGATGAAGTAGGTTCTTCTTGTAGATCAGTAGAAGATCAGACAATGCTTCTGAGGGGAGCCATGCCTGCCATCTTTCAACACCCAAGCAGCTGTTGAACTTGGCCAGCAACATCTGTCCACCAGCCTATGTTCAGTTCCCATGGTAACCAGCTATTGCACTGGCCAAGAGGTGGTGGTAGTCTCCCCTACATCCAGTAATGCGTTGCCTTTTACATCAGATTTGTTTATATATATATATATATATATATATATATATATATATATATATATATATATATATATATATATATGTATGTATATATATATACACACATCAAAACAAAAGCGCAGCAGTCCTTTGGTTGCCAGTTTACAGGTCGCATGTGTACTCAGTGGCTGTAAAACATAAAAGCAGTTGTGGAGGACGAACATTAACAAGGAGAAACGGTGCAGTTTTGTCACCAAAACATGTCTGAAAGATATAAGGAGAAATCATTCAAATACCTGACACAGTCACAGAGAAAAGCATGAATTCTTAAAGTGATCATTTACTGTAATGCCAACCTTGCAGCAAATAGGCATCGAGTTGTTGCTAAAATTCAATTTTATAAGATAAATTTCCTTTATTGCCATTGCATAAACAATGCATACCTGAACCCTGCCTAGGTTCAGGTGTCATGCCCATGATGACCATAGAAGAAAAAAGAGAAAATGTACATACTGTATATGTACAGGCATATACATCTAGATGCAGTGCATTTGTGTCTGTAGAACTATTGTGTCTTTGGTAGTTTCTCAGAGTTTCATATAAATAAATGGGAATGAATTGTGTCTTTGTGACAGCCTGATGGTAATAAAGAGCCTAAAGATCTAATTTGAACTGGTTCTTTGCTGAGTTGTATTTTATGTCTAGACTCAACACCAGTTCATCCCTTGTCTTTTGGAGGGTATTTATGCCTAAAAGATTTATGGGTTAAAGCAACTTAAGAAACATAAACACCTTAGAAATCCATTTAATATGTGTTTCCCATTTCAAAGTCTTTTAAGGATGGAAAAATTGTAGTTGGTCATCACCAGATCATCGCCAAAACACTTCAGCTCAGTGGCTGACACTTCTTTACCTTTATATGGAGCCAGATATTGTCATGTTTTTCCTTCAGCTAAGCTAAGATTTACTGTATGGTGATGTATTTAGAAGAATAACACAGTGTTAAAGCAGACCCCTGAAATGTATCAAGGTAAGTGTGTAGCAGGACTGCTGTTGCTTGAAAAAGATGATAAAGTGCATTTGAAATAAAGCTAGACTTCCTTGTGTGAGTCAGCCGGGTCATTCAGTATACACCAGTGTACTCATGGGAGTAAGTGTGACAGGGCTGTGTGCGGGGGTCCGCCAGCTGAGAAGGGCAGACTGAGGATGGTGATTGCCGTTGGGAGGATGGCGTTGTCGTGCCAGGTGGAGCTGCGCTGATGAACCGGAACTGTCTTCCAGCAGGTAAGATGTCAGATAGATGCTCGTCTGGCCGGAGAGGGCCAGCAGCCATCTTTTTGTTTGCCGTTTCTCCTTTGCTTTGAACTCCTACAGGTCTCGGATGGAGGCTGGGTAGCCATTTAAATCACATCCTGTGGAGCTGAGAAAAAGCAGAGACATTACAGTTGATGTAGTTAGGCCGTGCTCAGCTGTGACAGGTTGACGTGTTGGCCAAAGTAGACGTGGGACGTGCATCCTGTGTTTGGCCTCGTTAATTACATCGAAGATGTTTGCATCCGGTTTAATGGAGTTGCAGATGGTGGTCCCATAGGAACTTCAATGATTTCAGTGTGTTTGCACTGTCATCTGAGTGTGTGGGTTCCTGTGGACGTCAATCCTCACCTCCTCCATCTGGACAGTATTAAGTTGGAGGTTGCTGATTGCACAACTAGACAGCGTTCATGCACTCCCACCCCTTTGTGTGTTCAGACCATCTATTATATACTATCTATCCAATTTTAGCAGCTTGCCTGTGTATACATAAAAATGCATCATTATAACTATAGGATGAGAGCTTGTGGATGTAATTTTAAACTGTAAGAAATATTTTAATCTATTTTCCAGATGAATACAGCAATATCTGTTCATGTATTTTCTGAATTGTGTGGAATTGTTTTGAAAGATACTAACCAGTTTTATATCACTAACACAAACCGTTTATATCACTAACATGAACAAACATGAACAGTGAAACACAGATTGGTCATAAATGATGGATTTCCAGTGCAAGACGTCACCAAAAAAAATTTAAAAAGCGCAATGAGGATAAAAAACTCATTCTGCTTTGTGCATATTTGGTAGGCGGCATCACAAGAGGCCTGAGAATTTAGCTGATCAGTTGGCATTAGCATACACTTTGGCAGACTCTGACTTAAATGATGAACTTGTGGAGTTGCAAGGACTTTCAGCCTTATGCTTTCAAGCTATTTTGACTCCGATGACCCCTGAGCCATAATAAATTCTGTCGTGGAGAGAGCAGCTGAAGTAAATGATGATGAGGGCAATCTTTGTCTTCAGAACTCTAACAGATGCAAAACCTTTTATATTTCTCTATATTTGAATTATACTGTCTGATTGGTGACTGTGCATATACAGCGCTTTATCTTAATGGAGTGCATTGACCAGAAATGGTTGATCTAAGTGAACTGCAAATTGACTGCTGACGAAGCTTGAACTCTGGCCATTCTAGTCTGATCAGGTTTTCTATGTGCTATATTGTTGGATGTTATTTTCATTTTATTTTTTCACGGAAATCCTTGCAATGGTTTCACCCTCCCATGGATGTACATTACAGTCTGGTTAGTAACTTCAAAAAGGATTTATGTATGTGAAAACTCAGCACTGCTTTTGGCACAAGTCAAAAAACATTAAGAACTGGACGTAGTTTTGTGTATTTGGCACAAGCTGGATTCCTGGGTTCTCCTAAGAAGGCAAAAACCTCCTTTTTACTTTCTCAAACATTTGTTTCATTAATATTTCAGATTAAACGAGAGTACGGTGGTTGATAATGAATAAAAATAATCTTATAATAAGACCGGCCTAATAATTGTGCACACAGTGTAAAAGCATGTGAATGGGGTCAAATAATCATTCTTTCAGAAAACCCTTGTCCTCGGTACATTGTATTAGTAAAAGTATTCATACCCCTTGAATTTTTCCAAATGTTCCTTGTTTATGACACAATATTGTTATCAGAATGTTCTGTGATGGGCTAACACAAAGTAGAATACGATATTAAAGTGGAAGGAAAATTAAATGTTTTTTTTCTTGGTTTCTTTTTTTTTTTTAAACAACCTGGGGAGCGTATTTTTATTCAGCCCTACTTTACTCTGGTACCTTGAAATAAAGCCCATTACTTTTAAATAATAAATGGAGTCAATCTCTGTCCAATTTACTCTCATTAAAAAAGCAGGTTTTGTTATTGAGAAAAAACATTTAAGAAGTCATGTTAGCGGTTTGCCACAAGCCATGTATGGGACACAGCAAACATGTGGAAGAAGGGGCTCTGGTCAGATTGGTGTCATGAATCAGAGGCAGGGGACCCAGAATTCAGCCAGACCAGCAGAGGTTCAGATCAGGTACTTTTATTAGCAAAAAAGGGAAGAAAAACCCAAAAAGGACCGTCAATCCAAAAGACGGAACAGAAGCGGATGGATTCTTGGGGCAGACCAGGCAGGAACAGACAGAACGGGATGGCACAGATTTCTGGAGACAAGGTGGTTCAAAATCCAAAAAGCAAAACATAACAGAACTTGCAAGAGGAGAACTCACCTACACTCAACAAGACGACCTGGCACTGATGTCTGGTCTCAACAGTTTATATGGAGTATGACGCAGGTGAAACCGGTCAGAGATGATTGCAGCAGGGGTGGAGTAAGGCAGGTGTGCAGAGTGGGTAATTAGACCAGACATCAGTGCTGAGGCTCAAAACAAGAAATAAATCAGAAACCAAACCTAAACTAAGAAGCTAACAGGACAAGTGGCAGGAAACAGGACAGAACTAGACAAATTACTTAACTAAAGTAATCATACAAACTAAATCCCAGAAAGAAAACAAAAGCTAAGACAGAGCAAAAACACAAGCACATAATAAAAATCAGAAACTAATGTAAATACAGGAACCATGACTAAATAAACTATAACTGTGCAGAAGCTATGAAAGAATCCAAAACACGACCTAGACCAGAAATAAAACCTGAGGCAGAGGAGTGAACTAACAGATCAAATAATAAACATAAACCAAGATGGAAACCAGAATAACATAAGGACCAAACCTAAGATAGAAAATAAAGCAGAAACTAACAGAGCACATGATGAAAAACCAGAACTACTACTAAGACTAAAACTAAATAATGTGCCGGGGTAAACTAAAATACACAAGCTATAATAGAAACCAAACAAGACAGAACCCAAGACAGAAAAGTATACCGACTAATCAAATAACAAATATAAAACAAAACCCAGAATATGACAATTGGAGCAAAATCGAACTTTTTGGTGTCCATGTAAAATGCTGTATGTGACAGAAAACTAAGATAAACCTGAAGACACCATGCTCTCAGTTAAACATTCACGGCAGCATCAGGCTGAGGTAATGCTTTTCTTTAGTAGGGCCAGCTGTGATTGGTTTATAATACAAAAAAACAACACAAATGCATTCCTAAGAATGGAAGGAGAGTAATTAACCGATTAGACTGGATCATGAAATCCGTGTCATGATGATCAAATTAAACGATTGACATACAGCATTAAATTGTATGAACGCACCTTACATCCTCATCATTATTTTTGATTTGCTTACTCACCATACTGATCATTTTAGTACTTCATCTATTTGAAATCAATGTGCTCTCACCTGTCAGCATTTTATTGTGATTGTGTAAAATGGTTGTATATGGCAAGATGACCGACACAAAAAGGAGAAAAAAGGTGGAAAAAAACGAGAGGCGCAGCGCCTCTGTCTGCTCTGGGAGGAGAATAGATGTGTTGAGAGGTAAATTGGTCCCTGGATCACGACGCAAATATGTGGACCTGAAGCACAGATCAGTGCGCCTTTTTCTCTGCACGTCTTGATGCTTTTAATCACCAGCCTGGAAAGTGAGAAGCGCTCTGTACAGCGATCAAAAGCCAAAGAGGAGAAGGCCTCCCTCAAGCAAACTTCATATGGTAAATGGTAAATGTCTTGTGCTTGTATAGCACTTTATCAGGTCCGACGACCCCAAAACGCTTATATGACCATTTAGGCTACTGACATTATCATGTACAATACGGAAAATACTTTCTCACCTCTTTTATTTTGTCTAGAATGTGTATTTATGTGTATATCTTTCCGCAACGTTTTCCATTTCTTCTGAAATGTTTATTATTGAGAGCATTTCTGTAAATAATATACAAATTCCTCTGAATTATATTCTTTGTACATTTCTCCTCTTTTCATTCATGATTATTCAATATTTATTTATCCTCAATAAAAGTATCTTAACAGAGCTGCACATTTAACCCGTCAGGCCACTGAAACTACTTAAAGGAGCAATAAACAAATTTTCATTATTTTAGATAGAAAGAACTAAAAAATTGTTTTATGTAGAACTAAAGGTATCTTTTAGATGGACTATGGTTAAACGTTACCCACTATCTGTCTGTGTTGTTCTCCAATCTCTTGTTTACATAGCCGGGCCGGCCATACGTTTGCACATACGTGCACGTGAACAGCTGCCCCCTCCCTGCCCATAAAATGCCACCGCCATGCACAAATGGCGGAGAGCATGCCCATTGGATCAAAACGTTCACTTGCTAACAGCATTATAAAGTTATAAGTTACTTACTTGACACGTTCCTTTGAAAGGTGATGCTGTGTATTTGTCCTTTGCTAATAGGCTCATACGACCCAATGGATAAGAAGGGGAAATGGGTGCTGAATGCTAGAGCGGAGATAGAGAGGCGTGGCTTGATACACACATCTTGTTTTGGTGTACATACAGAGCTCAAGCTTCACCTAGTGGTGAAAATCACGTATTGCTCCTTTAATTCCCGTCTATGGGGATGATAAAGTTTATCTTATCTACATATTGATATTTGTATGATTAAGAAGTGTATGTGCTCATTTCCTCCACTGTTTAGGTGCTGGATCAGCCAATCAGCTCTCTCAGTTTCCACCATCTTCTCTGCTTAAGACACTCTTAGGCTCGCTAAAAGTCCTCCTAACATTTTTTTTTCACTTTAGGAGCTCTCTTAAGGCTTTGGATGCTTTGTGAATAATTTTTATCTTATTAAAGGTAAGAAATTGAGGTACAATTCTAAGACCAAAATGATTTTGTTTAGTCTTCGGACTCTTTGTGAGTATGGGCACTGGTCTGTAAAAGCACGTTTGAGGCACAGTAGGACTGTGGGCTCTGCACAGCGCCCCCTCCCTCTGCATTCGTGAGACAACGCCCCAACCCCACCTCCTACCTGATCGAATACCGTGATGGATTTTTAGTCAAATCATAACCTAAAATCAGACATTGTTCTTCTTAACAAGAAAAAATGCCACGCGTGGAGAAAACTGAATATGTCTTTCAGCAATTTTTTCATGGCGTTTCTGCTTTTTCTCTGCTGGAATTTTTTTTATTTGAAAGACTTTTCATGAGCTTTTTCATGTACATGTGTATATATTTTTCAGGACCACAAATAATAAAAATGACATTTTTGACATGCATGCATTTACTAGATATTTTTTGATTTTGTTACTGAGAAAAAAACATATTGCCCCAGCTGTTCAAAATCAAAGGGCTGGTTACAACGAGGTTATTTTACTTTGTATCAATAAACATTTGCCGTTTACGGCCAGGGACATAGTCCATGTTTAGAGTTGCAGCCTTTTCTGTGATTTAATTTGACACCACCGCTTTAGGGGCTTGAACAGACCTGGAACCAGGATGGAGGTTCACCTTTCAACAAGATGACACTAAACAAACAGAAAATCAAAACCAAACTCTACACAGCCTAATTCCTATTGAGAATCTGTACCAAGACCTAAAAATGGATGTACACAGATGCTCTGAACCCAACCTGAGCTTGAGCCACTTAAAGAAAAATGGGAAAAGATTTCAACATTCACATGTGCAGAGCTGGGATGGACATACCCCAAAAAACCTGTAGTACTGACTCATGGATGCCTATATGCACGCCACACTTTTCAGATTTTAATTAATCAAAAAATTTATAAAGAATGTGTTATTTTCTTTCCTTTTCACAATTAGCCACCAGTTCCTATGGGTCTGTCACATAAAAGCCACATTGAAGTTTGTGGTTGGAACGTGGCCACTGTGATCTCTTGACACGTTCAGGATGAAGAAGCGAAGAGGAGAGCTGAAACGGGACGTCAGGAGGGCCCAGGCGACAGGCTTGGCTGAGTACCGAGCAGAGCTCATTACCTCTCAGTCCTCATTCATCTCCGCTTACAAAAAACTGACAGAAATGCACATGCGGTTATATACAACACATAACACCCAACAACTCCACACACACCTAATTAAAACAACAGCAATATAATAAAGGTCCAAAGGGAGACGGCCGGCACAGCATCCAGTTTTATGCATGTTGTTGTCTATAATATTCACATCCACTGCTACCCCAGTGCTCCTTCCTCTTGTTGTCTTTCCCCTCCTTATTTTCCACCTCCCGTATGAGATTTACTTTCCTCTTATTGCTGCCTCTCCCACCAGCTCTCCCTTCTACTAATTTACCCTCCGACCTGCTGCTTTTGCCGTGTACAATTACAAAGGGGAGTGCTAAGTAATGCGCTCTAATAATGCTCAAGCTGAGAAGGTTTGTCAGAAATAATTACTTCCCGCAGAATGAGTTATAGTCGTCACAAGATGTGTATAAATACCTACTGTTGTTCTGTCTAGTTTTCAATTCCTGAAGCAATGTGATTCCCTCCTGGGGTTTGGTAAATCATTTTGTTTTTTTGGGGGGGTTAAATTTATCACCGGTAAAAACGAGGAGACAGGGAAAACATGAACGTCAGTGCGTATACGTATGATTTACTACAGATTTGGGCTAAAGCGCTAAATTAATCCTAATGTGTACAAATTTACAGCACAATGTGTTTTATTTCGGTAAAGTAACAGTATGTTCAGGTAAAGGCGAACATGCACAAAGAGAAACTTAAAAAGCACAGAAAAGGGGTTGTGTGTGACGACACATCTCTTCAAAGTGGATCAAATTCCAATCTTAGATTGCCTCCTTGGATAATGTGGAAATATTAGAGAAGCCTTGATCTAAAATGGAGCATGGAAATGAAGTGGCAGAGGGAGCCCTGAGGACAGGCAGCAGATCCAGCGCTGGGCCAGCCTTACATACCTCTGGGAGGCTGCAAGCACAGCCTGCCTCTCCTATGTAAATGTCCCATTCCACACATTAGTCATACTGCCTTCACCATGCAATAAAGGGTGTCTTGCCCATCAAACTGTGCCTGCCTCCATGAAGATCCCTCGAATGTTCCACAGATAAACCCCAGAGGCCTTTTTTTTACCCCTCCACCACCCCCACGTCCCAATGCCACAGAGCTGCTGATTGGTTAGACTCTCCAGGTAAATGGTAGAAAATCTGTGGGTCTACATGGATGCTGATGTCAGGCAATTTCTGATCTGGAGAGCTGATAATACTGCTGGATATATACCACTTTTAAAGATTGATTATTTTCACCAATGTGATTTTCATCATAAATACTATGACAATTGATTAACAAAATCCAAGCAAAAGTTCAGTTTTTATTTTTAGATTGGAAAAGTCTTGCTTTTGGGTACTCATTAGAATTCCAACTGTTGTCAAACTGTTTCCCATCTTTCTGCGTATGCTAGCATATGTAGCATACCAAACATGTTACATGGGTCAGAAAATGAGGAAGCAAAAGGGATTTTGTGGAAAATCATCTCAGAAGTATGTGTGTCACTTGTGACGCGGACCCGTTTGGGATCAACGCCGCTGAATTCAAAGCGTTCTGGTGCATCAAGTGTTACTTTTGTGGCGACGTTACTGTCCTCTTTTTTTATTTTCAGATTTGAGGATCCACTGATCGCCTGGAAAGGAAATATTGGTGATCTGAGTGCCCCCAAGTGGTCAGATCATTAATCAGAAAGCAAGTAACGCTATCCGCTTCACTCTCAGTTTCAAGTGTCCGTCATACTGTGGTGAGTGAATCATCATCAGTGCATGGTTTAGCATAAGATTAGGTAATGTTATTATAGGGTAATTTCTGCGATAATAAATCACAGTTGGGTTGCTTCTGTAGCAGTGATATGATTGTGTATGCTTCAGAGACAGCATATTTTTTTTTGGTTCAAATGTACTCTCATTCACAGTGTTTGAAATTACATGTTGTGAATCAAATGAGCCATGAGCTGACAAATCAGTCTTCTTAAAACCCTGTGAGCTCAAACCTTATGGCCAGGCGTCCCTGTAGAGCTTTGGCCCAGCCCTCAGTCTCAGTTTCTTCCTGCTTCCCTTCTAGCGCTGAGTGAAGAGTTCTGGGATAAACAGATTTTTTTTTTTATGATTAATTAGTCTCTGGCTTTGTGGCCGATTAAAACCTATAATTGCTTATGTGTGGGTGGGGTGAGACAAAATTATGAGTTCACCGTACTGTCAGATTATTCTTTTTAGTGTCAGTTACATGAAAGGAAAACCTTTTCCAAAAATAAAAAAAAGAAACATCCCATTCATTTTTCTTTAAACAAACAAAGCCCCCCAAAAAGTTCCTTCTAAAGAAACTCCTGTTAAACCTGTAAATCAATTTTCTGAGAATAGCATAGCATGTATAATCAACTGCACTTGCAGGAAGTGTTTTACTCTGGATTGTGCTGAAATAGGTCGTCTCCCAACGATATTCAAGGTCATTGTTGAGGGCCAACCTTTGGGTTTTAATTACAAGTATATTCCCTTAAATTCCAAATTAAATGCAACAAATTCCTGTTTGTTCCTCTTTAAAGTTTCTAACTTTGAAGTTTTCAGGATTTGCCACATCTTTATTAATAGCTAGTACTAATGCCACACCCAAAACGCACTCTTTACAATAAGTATCTGCCTAGTAAGTCTCAACAGGTTGAAATTAGTATATCAAATATATGACGTTTAAACTCCTGCTTCTCTGGCTGCCTGTTACTGGTGTGTTTGACCAGGCATTCCATGTCAATATAATAATTTACTCACTGCATCCCTCCTCACTTTCTGTTATATAACTTACAATGCACTTGGTACATGTTTATTGTTTGGAATTGATAGTAAAATAATTTCAAAAAGTTTGTTATATATTTTGCTAATAATCCTGCAAACTCAACAATGTGTGCTGAGGAGAAAAACAGTTATTAAACACTAAGTGCACAATATCATTAGAATTATTTTTGTATTTATATAGTAAGTTCTGCATATATTTTCTGTGGCTTTATGCATGCAATAGCCCAAAAAGGGACAATTCTGAATCAGCTAAGACTATAAATATTAAATATACAGTATTGGCTAATACTTAGCTCTCGTTCCCAAAATAAACCGAAAAGCTTTGGCTGACCCCATTGACTTTCCACAGAAAAATTTCATATTGCTTTAAGGCCTTGACAACATTGGATTGTTTTTTTGTACTGATATTTTTCCCCCTATCTAACAAAACCTCTTAAAGGGGACACATCATACTGTACCTGTGCCCTAAATTCAAAATTTCTGCACTCCTAGAGACCCTAAGTACACAAAAAATCTATTTAAAGGCTAAAAAAGTGGAATTTGAATATGTCCGTTTAACTCAAAAAAATGTACACATGATACAAATTGGAGGAATACACTTGCCAGTTATCAATGAGCAGTGATATCACAGAGGAGATGAACTACTGTCAAATACGAGCCAGCAAAGAATCTTCTGAATGTCACCAGCAAATCTAAAACAGTCCCTGCCCGTTTTTTAAGTTTTATTTTATTATTATATGACATTGCTTACATTTTTTAAATAAAGAACTTTTTCTGTGACTGGTTTAGGAAAATGTTACCAGATGCTAAATATTTAGCAGTTAAATAGTGGGTATGTGCAAAGTTGGCTACCATGACATTATTTTGTCAAAATCTCTATCGTGTGTTTATTAAGATGTTTTTTTATGTATTTGTACAATTTTAAGTGGTTCCATCTGATCTCTGTTCTTAACCTTTATTAGTCATATGTCATGCAATACTTCCCTTTTAAAGGACTGACATTTTGTTGGTCTCGTTGTATTCAAAGGCAAACTTTACCGTGCAGGTATTACTGTAGCTAACATGGAACACTTACTAAGACATAAACCATTTCAATTATCTGATCTAGCTTGGATTATGTAGCCTTTTCTATCTGGTTTTAAAACAGGTCTCAGAACCATTAAGGTAATTTTTTTTCTTCACGAAAATAGTTTCCTGTATTTTATGATCACCAGTTTTGCCAACCTATACACGTTGGCCTTAAGGTTAGGGGCTGGATAAGGCTCGTATCAGTATGGGTTATTAGCGTGACAGGCTAGAATACCTTGACAGCAAAAGTGATGCAATCATGTCTTCTGGGCCCTTTCAGATGCAATGGGACAAGGGTGCCTGCCGCTCTGAAACCCACCATATGACAGTTTGTCAATGTGGTGAAGAAAGTCTAGCTGATATTTTCCATTCGTACATTTCACTACAACTCGGCGTGACAAGTGTGTTTCAACAGTCAGGTTTTTTTTTAGGCCATTTCCTTTACTTTGTTCTTCTTGGGTTCCCATTATTGGGTCACAACAAATCAACTTTATGATCATATAATGTAATTTGCTCAAACTTTAAACCTCAGCAATGTTATTCATCTACATTACAGGGTATGTCAACTTAGTGTCACGGGTTTCTTTTCCTATAGTAATTAGTCAGATGTAAGAAAGAAGTACTCTTGTTTTTTCGATTTGTCAGCCTCTGTATATACTTAACTCTCATTCCCAAACCTTCTAACCATGTTATTACTAATACATATATAATACAAGCTACATAATATCTAATAACTCTACGCAACATGGGAGCAGCTGTGAATTATGTATTACCTTTTCTAAGTTATTCATTAAGACAAAACAAATGTCTTGTTAGCCTCATTTCTAAGACATGAAGCTAAGTCTTGCTGTCCTTGAAATACTCTTACACTGTGAAGGAGAAGTACACCTCTGTGTACTGCCTTAAAGCCTCAAAGCTGAGAGCTGAGAAAGTTTTTTTACTGCAGAGACTTTTAAGGTACTTGCACCAGAGTTCCACCTTCAGTCACTACTTTGTAGATCCATCTTTCACTTAAATCATTTCTGCAAGTCCTTCAAGGGTTGTCTCTACCAGTTTGCCCAGTCATCTGTGCAGAATAGCTCAAGCTCAGACCTAGTGGAAGGAGAACATCTGTAAAAATCTATTTCTATGTCCTGCCATAGAGTTTCTGTTGGATTTGGGCTGTTTTTTATATTTTCTTTTTTGATGTCTAGCTGTTTGTTTAGCGTCGTTTTGCTGGAGGGTAAACCTCCATCCCAGTACTAGGTCTTTTGGAGCAGGGGTGTCAAACTCCTGCTTGAGGGGGGCCAGACCAGGGGCCAGAATCACTGGAGTCCACTTCAGTGTTAGCTTGCATGCAGGCTAAAAATATATGTTTTGGTCTCATCTGAACTGGGCACCTTCTTTCACATGTTTGCAGTGTCATCCACATGATTTGTGGCAAACTTCAAGCAGGACTTGCATACGGATTTCTTTCAACAATGCCGCTCTTTTGCCAGATTTGTTGAATTAAAAAACGTAGTTTTCCTGTTACCAGATTCACCCACCTGATTTGTGAAACTCTGCAGCTCCTCCAGTGTTACCATGGGTTTCTTGGCTGCTAACTAATCATCTCCTTGCCCATCCTGTCAGTTTAGGTGGACAGACGTGTCTTGGTAGGTGTGCATCTGTGTTCTAAATCTTTCCACCGTATGCAAAATGCTGTTTGTAGCGTTCTCAGAGACAATTAGTGAAACAAATCAAGAACACGTTCCTAAAGACCAAAGAACACAACAGACAGTTCAGAAATAACATTGTCGTGAAGTTTAATCCAGGGTCAGGACATAAAACCAGGAGGTACATAATATGCAAAAACTGCAAAGAAGTTTAATTGTAATTTGATGTGACAAGAAAATTGTGTCTAGTAGATAACTGAAGGTGGTTGAAGCAAAACAGAGGGCCCATTTGTTAAAGGCTGCAACATACTTGAGCCTGGGGCACAGGTTCACCTTTCACCAAGACAACGACCCTTAAAATACACCAAGAGCCACAATGAAATGGTTTTGATCCAAGCATATGACTGGGTGATAGAATGGCCAAGTCCAATTCAGGACCTAAATCCAATCAAGAATCTGTGTCAAGACTTTAAAACATTTGTTGACAGATCCTCTCCTTCCAGTCTGACGAGGCTTAGGCCATTTTGCAAAGAACAGACAAACATTATAGAGACATACCCCAAAACAATTGAAGCTGTGATTAAAGAGAAAGGTGGTTATACAAAGTATTGATTCAGGGGCGGAATACAAATGCACACCATACATTTAGGATCCCTATTTGTAAGAGATTTTAGCATATATTTCCCTTCAACCTTATATTTATACGGTACTTAAATTATCAGTACAATTACATTAAAGTCTGCAGTAATAACATGGAAATGTGTGGAGAATTTTAAGGGACTGAAATTCTTAAACAAAGAACTACAGGACTACAGTTTCTGAACAGGTCAAGTGTCACATTCTTGTTGGTACTGTCTTTCTTTCAAGGAAACATCAGCTCATAGCTAATGATTTATGTGATCTTCGCTTGTGTCTCAGAACTGTAGGTGGAGTGTAACGTTGCTGTTGTTTTTGTTGTTATTTACACAGCATTTATGTAAAAGCTTTCTTCTTGCATCTTGCATGCCCTCCTTACCACGCTCTTGCTCCCTGGTGATAAAATATCAATAATATCCATTGCAGGTTAAACTCCCAGCAATGGAAACATGGAACACTTTATCTTAAACTGCATATGTTCCACACCCGGGGTCGATTTACTGTATGTCAGGGGCGGTATTAGCATTCATATTAGCCGCTTCTCCCATGTATGATATCCGTCATTGCCAGGGCCTTTAGCACACCAGCACAGTTCAGGGATCCTTATCTCATGAGCCATAAATTAGGGGACGAATTCCCTCCGAAACATCGCAGGCGAAAGATTGAGGATGGAGTCATTGTGCTTGCTTGGTGTTTTGACACTGTAATGACACATGTTTTACAATCGCCCCCCCTTCCTCTTTTTTTTATTCAAAATGAGTGGACCTGTCCGCTCCTTGCCGGAGAGAAATGGGCCTCTTGGACATTACCACCTCCTCCCAGGGGAGACATAAATGAGATGGAAGCGATAGGGGGAGACTTCAATAAGAAGAAGAAAGCAGGACGGGACAGTTTAAACATAGAGGGGGGGTGGGGGTAAGGAGCATGTGACTGGGTTGATGGGCAGTGGCAGTTTTTGGTATGAGCTATATGGCTCACTGCCCAGGGCGACACCATCTAGTGGGCACCAAACAAACAGTAGTGTAACAGTTGAGCCTCAAACATTTTTTATTGCATTTTTTTTTACATGTTCAGGCAAAACTTATGGATACCCAAAGTGTTATCTAACTGCAGGCACTGTAAGCAAATGACAAAAACACCACCAGTAGCTGTGGAGTCTGAGATTGGCATCTGATTCACAGCTCAAAGGCCTATTGTACAGCTTTTTATGGGGTCTGGGCAGTGTCTAATCAGCTCCAATTCAAAATCTATTTCACTTTGACTGCTCAAAGCTTAACTGCAATATGTTTTCTATCACCAGGCTGTCTCATCAGAGACAGCCTGGTGATAGTTTGTGTGCAGGATGCGTTGGGTCTGCAGAGGTGCTTTCTGCAGCTCCGAGTTTGAACTGTGACTAGACCACTCCAAAGCCTGATGGCCGGACATTCTTCCTCAGAACTTTCTGCTAGCGAGCAAAATTCAAGGTTCCTTCAATTATTTTAAGTTATTCACGACCTGAAGAACTAAAGCAGCTTGACCCTCTACACAACCATGCTTGACTGTGTTTTTCAGTGATGCTGTGTTACTTTTACACCAAATGTAGCAGGACAAACACCTTCCAAAAGGGTCTACTTTTCTGCCATCACATGAAAGAGTATTTTTTTCCCCAAAACTCTTGGGGATTATGAAGACCTTTTAGTTAGTTTTGGTCAGTATTATTTTCATGTTGATCATTTGCCGATTATTTTTTCAATCATGAGCACTGAACTCAACAAAGGCCATTTCAGTCTGCAGCGCTCTAGATGTTGTTTTGGGTTCTTTTGTTACCTTCTGGATGAGTCATTGTTGTATTTTTGAGTAATTTTGGTAGGTAGGCCACTCCTTGGAAAATTCATCACAGTTCAAGGTTTTGTGAATAATGATTTGTGAATAATGGCTCCTATTTTGGTTTTCCAGTGTTGCAAGACCTTAGCAATGTCTGTTAATCTTTTTTTCAGACTGATAGGTGTCAAATCTGTTAACGGACTTCTTTATACGCAGAAATAATGCGTCGAAGTAATTTCTTGATTCCATGTTGAGCAGTAAAAAGGCCTGGGAGTGGCTGGTGAAATTAAATGTAGCTTTCCAAAACAATGGGGTTAATCAAAGTTAATTCCGGATTCAACAAGGTTGTTTTCCCTTAATAAACAAAATCATCCGCAACGTGCGTCTAATAAAAGTACTTTTTTATAAACCAAAAGAAGAATGTTGAACAGATTCCTTTTTTTTTAGCAAGTTTCTGTTGTTTTTATTTTAGAATGGGCTTCATTTGGCGAGCTAAAGGAAGGGACCGTCCAGGGTACCACTGATGCAAGAACCAGCACTGCTGATTGGATGATGATAGAAAGGGAAACGAAAGAGAAAAGGGTGTTTGTTTTTAATTGCGCCCGGGGCTGCTGCACAAGCACAAAGGTGCATCATTACTTACCTGACAGAGCTCCACAATCACAGGCCCTTCCTAATAAATACTCGTTACTTAAGACTAGAATATAAATAAAGTGAAGGTCACATCTGAGAGGGGTGGGATCTAGGCTTTTTAACCATCAACCCAACCTCCCTCTCCCTTTTATTTCTTCCGTTCCCTTTCTCTCTCACGCTCATTACAGGGGAAGCCATGCAGCGCTGGTTAGGAGAACGTGTGATGAGCCTTGGGAGATATATCCACTGGGAGGGAGTGAGGTAGGGATAGACTGAAGGGGAAGGGGAATAGATAAAAAAATGCTGACTTGTCTTCAAAGGAGGCAAAAAATAATTGAAATGGGCTCTGCGCATGTATGTGTGTGTCAGTGTGCCTGAGCAGGAGAGGTGGGAGAGATTGAGAGGCTCCATGTTCGAGTTGGTCATTAATTGAGGAGGAACGTGAAACACTGTGTGGTCCTCCGCCGACACCCTCGCTGACACACGAGGCAGAGATTGATAGAGGAAACGGTGTGATAAAGATATGAAAGGAGGAAACGAGGGAGAGGAAGCGAATGGCGAAAAACATAATAAAGAGTAGGGAGGTGGGGGGGGGGTGTTGAGGAACATTGTCAGAGCTGGCTGAAAACGAGGAGAAGGGGAGGAAGGAGGCAGAGAAGACGGAGAGAGATAGAGTTCAAAGTGTGCCCAGACTGAGTCCTGTCCTCGCCGTGTCCTTCCTCAGGCCCCGAGTCACGCATCGCTCATCTTGTCACATTGAACTCCAGATGCTCCTACCCCGGAGAGCGCTCCGGCCGCGGCCATTTTTCTTCATTCTCGCTAACAATTTGGTAATGAAATATTGATTTTTAGTTAGATTCATATTGATGCCATTAGCTTTGCATTGATAAATCACGTTTGGCTGCTTGTCTGGCGTGGCAGAGCGAAAGCCAGGGCCCAGAGATTACAATCAAAGCCACTGATGTGTTAATTTGATGGATATTTGCCCTCCACCACCACCCCTACACACCCCTGCCTCTTCCCCTCTTTATGTTTCACTGCATTTCATAACATTGTGTTTCTTTTTTTTTATTACAAAGCACCCCGCGAGGATATTTATGTCCATGTCCATTTCTCCTGAAATAGCCTTTCAGCCAACCTGCCTGTGGCAACGCTGCGCATTCTTAAAGTCATTTCATTTCTTATAGACAAGACAGGGATATGAGGGACTGTTTCACACCCGTTGAGTCAAATGAGCAAAACAGGAAAGGGCATGGCTATTTCTATACTTTGACACCAACAAAGAAGCAGCAGCAGAGGCTCCCAATTTACAAGAGGCCCTCTTTTGCATGAAATCCCCATAATCTACCAGCAAAGAGGAAAGGATATGAATTTTATCCGGGTTTTTTTCAGTATTTATTGTCAGAAATATTGGCAATATATGTGAAAACAGAAAAAAGCAGCACTCAGGGTGCATTTTTTATTTTATTTTTTTTCCAAAGGAGCAATTCGCTTAAACGCCTGGAAATCTTACAGCCCTCTAAAAGCATCTCGCGCGCAAAAAGGTTGGGGAGGATATAACATTTGAGAAACATTAGGATCATTTTCCAGATTAGGGCGGTTTTTAAATGAGTCTCCTGCCGCAGCTTCGCCTTCCAACTGCAATATGTGTCTGCACACAGTCATCTTAATGAAAGGAAATGATGGCGTTCACTTTAATGACGTGGAGTTCAAGGACTGCTTATTGTTCCAGAGAAAAGCCATCGTTTTTCACGGTAATATGAGTATTTCTTTTTCTTTTTCTTTTTTTCCTTCACAGTGCAATTTCATTTGAGAAACAGACACTGAAGGTTAAATGCGCTATAAAGGTTGTCAAAATATGACAAAAAAAATACGAATCCAGGTTTTGAAACAGATGTATTGATAACGTCCTCCTGTGCCGTTATCACTGTTTTGGTAATGCTTCATCTGAATTCCTTTTTAATCTTTCTAGGCGATTATGCAAAACAGAATACGGCCCTAATTATCACAGACACAAGAGCTACTCTGTTTCACTCTAGTTAGAAAGCAATTTTACAGCAAGCCGACTTCTGCCTTCACCATCCAGCAGACATTTCTCTGCAGCTTTTTAAAAAAATGTACCGATGGCAATATACTTTACAGTATGTTTATCGTGCGCGTCATAAAGCGACTCCCCTGTTTACATTTATTCCCTAATTTAGTGCTCACCATGGAATGAATCCAAATATTTAGGTTCAGATGGGATTTTGTTTGATAGAATGACAATAACCTGTATCAAAGGGACGGCAGACGATCACCAGACGTCTGGGTGGGGGGGGGGGTGGCAGGGGGTGGCATTTACTTGAAACACAATTAAACACCAGAGTTATGGGTCCTTTAGTGTTTCATGCCTTGCCTTTGATCT
The DNA here is from genome assembly GCA_037039145.1 of Fundulus diaphanus. Lineage (NCBI taxonomy): Eukaryota > Metazoa > Chordata > Actinopteri > Cyprinodontiformes > Fundulidae > Fundulus > Fundulus diaphanus. Next base: position 18,334,375 of record CM073130.1, on the reverse strand, counting down.
CATACTGCCTCCATCTTCTGTCATGGATTATGGAGCCAAACGGTTGTTTGGGAAAAGGCCAGCCAGGTCCGAGTGACGGCTTGTGGGGGTAGTAGCCTCTATATGACAGCAACAAATCTAGCAGCTGAACTGGCTGAGCCTCCAGTTGGGCTCCAGCCTACTCATTCTTTGGATCAACTTTAATTAAGTTACTGCTCAGACTTTGGTTTCAAACCAGTGAACCTTGCGTTTATATTTTACGTATTCTTACGTATTTCTTTGTAAATTGTAATTTAATTAAAAGATATAGACGCTTACGTCAGTCAGAACTTGCAATTAGCCAATGTCCTTATGATCAAGACTCATCAATACTCTACAAGACAAACACTGATAAATATGATCGGCACCTATTTGTTGAATTCGTTGAAAGCAAGATCTCCCTCTATTTTCAAACTAGAAACATTTAAACCAATCCGCATCTACTTTGACGCACATCTGTAGAGTTTATGAAAACTGGATTGAAGTTTGGGACATATACTTTTGTGCATAAATGGGGTAATATTGTAAGTCCTTCCTTTTCTGTTTTATTAAAAACTACAACCTGTATCAAAGCATTTAAGGCACAGTCTTCACTCCTTTATTTGTGGTAGTTAGTTTAAAAATAATCATTATTAGTCAAAACCAAAATTGCAAGCAATACCTAAAACTTTGTAAATGGGCTTTTTTTAATGTAACCTTAAGACAAACCAATTTCCGGTTTACTGATAATTAAATAAGCACAAACAAAACTAGTGGAAACGGTTCGCGAAGAGGAATGGGAGGTGAAAAAGCCTCAGAATCTTTGGAATGTCACTCGTCCTACATTCTGTTTATGAAAGCCAATTGTTCCCCATGATCATTGCTTTGTTGTGCTTATCCCAGCTGTGTACTGTAGTTTTTACCATCTAGTTAAGACTCAGTGACATCAGTGATCAGGATATTCGCTATGCAGAAATATAATTTTTTTTTTTTTTTTTCTGGGCATTTTTCAAAAGCGTTAAATCTTACATCGATGTTTGTCTTCATCTTGCTGTCTCTTTATTATATAAAAAAAGATTTGTTCCAGTGTGAGAATCTCAATGGAAAAAATGACATCATTTTGTTCTCACAGCCCTGCTTTGGGAGTTCCTGCTGCTTGTTCTCGACACATCATCTAGGCAGAACTTTGAACTTTCTTTCTCACATGGGGTCCGACAACTGTTGTGTAATTGGTCAGGAATCGGATGGGCGTGGTTAAGTTGGACCAGCGGAAATGTCACTTCCCATTATGTATTTAGAAATGTATTTATTTTTTATTTGGAGTGTGACTGCTAATCTCTCCTGGGCAAAGAACGGCGTGCTGTGTCTGGGTGCATGTTGGACACACAAGGTTGTGAAAATGACTGGCCCACATCCTGACTTATGAAAAATGTCTTTCATTGTCCATCTTATGCATTTGTCAAACTGAGATGCTGTATTCGCCCCGCTCAAATCTGGTGGTAATGAGCAGTCAAACATGCCACTTGAGTTTATTTATTCATTTTGTTCTCCTCTTCCTTGATCAATTCAAAAACTCCCCTCTCTGCCACGGTGGTGGTGTTGTGTTGTCTGTCAAATTTCCACAATCTTACCGCAGATCTGACGTATGCTACAGTAAGTAGGATTTTCTTGGAGTTCGACGGCTACGTTTCTTGTGAAGTATGAGTCAAAACAAACCTTCTGCTCAGCACAAATTCCATATGATTAATCCAGAGGACAGTCTGAAAACGGACAGGGGTTAAAATCCAGAAAATCCAAAAGCCACATAAAAATCATCCAGATAGCACACGACAATGAGGCAGAGCTGGTATGCTGACAGAAGTCAAGACAAACTAGCAAAGAGGAAGGTGAACCCGATGGCTTAATTAGGAGACAAATAATTGTGACCAGGTGCAACCCATCAGACCAGCGATCCAGACACTTCCTGAGGAGAACAAGGAAGGAGGCAGCCACAGTACAAGAGCAGTCCTGACAGGCCCAACTTCAAAGGTTAAGTCCCTTTCAGCAGAGTATAACGTCTCCTGGCAGGGACAGCGGAAAAAAAAACCAACTCAAAAAATACAAAAGGACAAGATTTTGTTTCTCTTTCCTTTTTTTCTTATTGTGCAGCTCTGCATTTGTGTCTGCTGTGTTGCAGTGAGTGGTAAAGTTATCTGATTGGCTGATTCCAGTCACAGGCCACTCACAGAAGCAGCGTGCCCTTCCAAAACAAAACTTTACACAACACAACCGTTTATATGGTCTTATTTTACATACGTGTTGTGCCTCACAGCCTTGAGAAACGTGAACGTCGGATGGATGTTGCACAATTACAATCCTCTCTGAGGCCGCCATGGGAAGGAGGCGCCTCCTGGGTGCTGCAACACTTTCCTCCCGACTCAAATCGCTCTCTCTCTCTCTCTCCCCGTCTGCCACAGCAGGCAACATCGGAGAGCCGCTGCACTGTCCGGTTACTGGCTAACACGGATGAACATTTCTTCAAACTGGATCCAAGGCTTTTCAGTGATGTACAGTCTGCTTTCTGCAAAATCAGACTCTGAAGCAGGCAGCCACAGAAACTAGCTGTTTGTGATCTTTTTTGACAAACTTTATTTCCATGAGGGTTTTAAACACTTGATGTGAACGTTTGTCTATTCCGATCCACTCATTACACTGAAATGACTAAAAGGTCCATTTAAACAAGTTCCCCGATGCCTGATAGCTGCCAACGCTAATAAGTCGCAATGAGCCAAGTTTTTTTTAAAACATAACGTTTGTTTTCGTTTACTCCACAATTTTGCAATAATGCTACAAGCATTCGTTTACCATTGAAAAGGAGCATTAATGTTGATTAATGGTATTTTGTGGAACTTAAGAGAAAGCTATCAAGCAAATGGCCTTGTAGTTACGAGTCACCCTGGGTGTGCTTCCACATACCTTCCAGTCATCCGTCCCTTTAAAGCATTCCTCTATCCCATATTCCTCTATTCCTATATTAAGTTACCTATTCAAATCTAATTATTTCTGGATAAATAATTACATATATTAAAGTCAAGTGTCCAGGAGGTTATTGATTTTTAATTTGGAAAATCATTCTTTAAAATATTTTTTTTTTCAATAATGTTTTCTCTAACTCCGGGTTGCATTGTGAATGGGTTGGACACATGCCAGGTGTTGCTCTAGATTAGTTAATTTCTAATTTAACCTCATTTCAAATTCTCTAGACACAAACGCTGAACTTACAAATCATTTTATGGTGATGGTTTTCAACCATTTTATGTCCTTTTGGGTGTACATAGTTCCTTAGTCTCTTTTATCTTAGTTTTGCGTAGTAGTTTTTGTTAAGTTTCATTAGCTTAGTAAAATGTTTGACTTAAAGAGTAAGCATTTCTATTAAAAAATTTCTATATTTGAAGAGAAGTTGTCACTCATTTATTCCATATGTGTGCAGAGTTTGCTGTTAGAGAATGCCAGTGCTCAAATCCCTCAATCAGCAATTGTCCTAATATCAACGCCAGTTCGGGCTGATATTCACTGGACCATACCTGATAGACGGCGGGTTGTTTAAATATTAAATAACTTAAAATAATCTAACTGCACATCATATGTAACACAATGACATTCCCCAGTGTTTTATACATGTTTTTGTTTGATTAATGAATTAAGCTATTTACTTTTTGAAATAAAGAACTGTTTTTTTTGGTTGCCTTTCATTCTACTTACTTATTGGCTGTATTAACCTGGGTTATATTTTTCACTCTTCATAGCATGAGATAAAAAACTGTTACTGAGACTTGAGTCTCAGACAAGGAGCCCAAGTCATGTGCCAAGTGTTCACAGCACCAGTGTAAGTCGGGTCTGAAATCAGAGTCTCACACTCATGTCACCATGTAGCTACACAGAACACCAGTTTGTAATCCCAATTTTAGCTCTCTCCTCTTCTCTGAGCAGCTACATATGAAATCTACAATGTCACAGTTGGTGTGACATGCCATAGGTACACCTCTTTATGGAATCTGGAGTACCGTATTTTTTGGACTATAAGGCGCACTTAAAATCCTTAAATTTTCTCAAAAATTGATGGTGCGCTTTATAATCGGTGACCTTATATACGATTACCATTGTGCTTACTGACTGATTTCATGTGGTACAATGTGCTCAAAAATCTGTTAAAATTTGTAAGTATGACTTTGGTTGGTAACGAAACCACTCCGCTCAATGGATATTTGGAGCATTACGGTACACTGTGTCACCACCTGAATGGACCCCTGAGCTGTCTACAAGACTGCCTGACTGTAATGTCTAAACTAGAAGTGCATTCATGTAAGGCAGCCCGGAGTACGTGCTAGCAACAATAAACCAAGTAAGTTAATTCAATATAAAAGTTTATTTTGGCTTTTTGTAAGAAACAGGGTAGTGTAGTCCAACTACTCTGTCCTCCCAACAGAGACGGATAGCTCTTGGGAAGCTTGGGAAGAATATTTAATGCGCCTTATAATCCAAAAAATTGCATTATTACACAAGTTATAGAATGTAATCACTGTGACTGAATCATTGGTTATACTTTCAGTGGCCAACGTCACATCTTTGGTTAGCATCAGAGGCCTTCCCTTCCACACGTTCAATGGCTGAAGAAGACATTCGGCAGTTTTACTGTCTTTCCAGTGAATGACAGAAGAAATGCCCTGGATGAAACAAAAAGTTCAGGAAAAATACCTTCTAGGCTGTGTAGTTGAGATATACCTTGTGATATCACAATGACCCTAACACAACGGGTTGGCCTTAATTGATCTAATGTTGACCTGTGGGCACACATTTATGCTCGAAAACTCCTCCTAAAGTTTGAGCAGTTTTAATTTAGGACAATAGTCATGCTCTCCTTTATGATAGCTGCTATAACTCATCTCAGGATAGATTCCCATCAGTCCAAGCTTCCATCAAGTCCAAGAAGCTCAGTGAGGTTTTCATTGATTTGACTGAGTCCCCACATCTCAGGAGAAATACCTGCAGCTGAGGAGGATTTACTATTGATCCTACGTGCTAATATACCTCCATCCCCACACACACACAGACACACACACAGCCTGTCCCCTTTTTACCGACAAGGTGTGCTGTGCAGATATACTAGAAACATTACGGCAGAACTGATAGACTCAGAGAGAAGTTTTTCCAAATCACTTTGGGAGGGATGACCTCTCGTTCAACTTGGAGTGAAACGTCTCTATTTGAAATCTGTATATGCTCTGATTGATGAAGCTTTATGTTGCCTTGCCCTTTACTGTATTGTACTAGCAAGCCCTTTATTACTTTAATGCCTTTCCAGTGATGTCATCCTGAGGTCATGCTCAAATAGGGGCCATCAGTGGTGCTTTGATTGGCAGAGGCACTGCAGAGGCTCGGCCAATGGCTGTGGGGCGTGGCAGCTGGTTGTCATGAGATGAGGCAGGCAGGGGAGGGGTTTTGTTAGCGCCCCAGCCCTGCAGTGGGAATCAATATCTACCCCACCAAAGCATTGCCGTGTTCCCTCGGCCAGCCGGTGAAGAGGGGACACAGCAATGCTTACGCGCACTCTAGAGCTCTGCTCCTACAGCTCACAGCGACGATATTGGAGGAAGAAGGGGAGGTGGAGGGAAGGGAGCGGCGGAGCAGGGTTCTGAAGAGAGAAGACAGAGCAGTCAAACATTTCAGGGCCCGCCATTCCAGAGTAATGAAGCATAGCAAGAGAATATACCTCTGCAACATTTGATAAAGATGGGCTGACACGGCAGTCCAAATAGGTTCCTCTGTAAGCCAGCACGTGTCTATCCATCACTGCTAGGCATTACAGACAGGAAGAAGAGAGGGGGAGGCTAGTGAAGAGAAAGGCGAGGGGGGTATAGCAAGAAGAGCGTAAAAATTGAGTGACAGTGAACGAACAGGTGGAGAAGCAAGGGTAGATAGAGAAGATAAAGAGAGGGAGTGAGTGAATCCTTGGCAGCTGGTAGATCCTATCAAGGCCGATTGGTTGGTGAATGAGGCTCGGGAGGCCCGTGTCCTTGTACCCAGCGGTTTGTTTTCCACTCGCTCCCGTGCTCCGGCTCCTGCAGCGAAAGACAATAAAGAAGTGAATGAGTAAACGTTGCACATTTTACATCCTCATCATCCACACTCTGTCTCTCCATCTGTTACTGCCTCACCCGTGCCGTAAAAAAGAAGAAGAAGAAAAAAAAAAAGAAGAAGAAGAGGAGCGCTGCAAAGAAAGACGCGGAAGAAAATACTTGTGTATTGTTTGCCTGGAGTCAAAAGCTGGTGAAAGTTTGGGTCAGGTTCAACTGTGATCAGCTAAGTTTCCGTTAGCTTGCCTGTGGTACAAGCATTACAGGTTGAACATTAAGTCTAAAAAGTTTATGTCAATCATTTGATATTATAGTTAAATCAATGAAACTTGGTGGTATAAGAGATCATACCGCCAAGGTCCGGTTTACCTAAAAACGTTTATGCTTTCACAACACATCGAGTGCCTTCCTAAAGTATTTTTTTCCACATTTTGTCACTTTTCACACACAAACTTTCATTTGTTTTTGTTTTTTGGGATGTTTTGTGTAATCAAACTGACAGTAGTGCATGATTACAAAGTTTTAGTATTTTATTTTAATTGTTGTATTGGTTTTCTGTACAGTGCTTTGTGATTGTTTTGTCTGTGAAAGGTACTTAATAAATAAATTCACTTTACTTACTTACTTACTTACTTACTTACTTACTTACTTACTTACTTACTTACTTACTTACTTAAAGAAGCTCAAGTTTATAAAGCTCTGTCTTGGGAACCCTTCTAGAACCTCTGGAGATGATTGTGTAAAGAAGGGTTCCCCATTAAATGAAAAGCATTGCAGACAGCCCTGAGCATCCTCTTCATCAGTGTTGTACAACAAGAGTGTTTTCAGTCAGAGGATTCTCCAGATCTGTAGGACAGACCGCTGCAGGAAATCCTTCCTGCCTGCAGCCATCAGAATCTTCAACAACTTTGTGAAGAAACAACATAACATGAGTTAAAACTGCATTTAATTTCCCTTTGGGATTAATTAAGATTGGAATGAATTGAATTGAATTGAATTGAATTGAATTGAATTGAATTGAATTGAATTGAATTGAATTGAAGGCACCAGAGGTATATTAGAGAACATTAGTGAATAAACAACATCATGGAGAGCAAGGAACACACCAAACAGGTTATAAAGTTTTGGAGATACTTAAAGTAGAGTGAGATTATAATAAAAATGTCGCAAACTTTCAACATCTCAGAGCATACTCGTTCTGTCTTCAGATGTATGGCACAATTGCAAACCTATTAAGAAATGGCACCTAAACTGACTGCAGAGTATTCATCAACAAAGCAGCCAAGAGGCCCAATGTAGCTCAGGAGGAGCTTGACTGGCCAACTATTCGTCAAGCACAAATCAGGCCTTTTCGGAGGAGTCGCAAGCAGAAAGCCATCGTTAAAAGAAAATAATACAGTTTTCAGGTTTCAGTATGCAACATGCCATAAAGGGGACACACCAAGAAAATCTGTGGAATAAAAAGTTTGAGGCTTCAAAAGGCTTGAGATTGGGGCCAAGGCTGACTCTCTAGCAGGACAAAAATGTATAAAGATTGTTATTTGTAAATTGTTTGAAAAAAAAAAAAAAAAAAACATCATTTTCCCATGTCTTTACAGTTCTGCAACTTTAAAGTGCATCACTAGTTCTGGAAAAAAATGTGAACATTTTATTTTTCAAATAGCTGCCACTAAACGCAAATGTATATTAAAGTATTTTAATTTAGATTTCTAAAAGGTAAAGTTTTACACTGATGTCTGTGTTTTTTCTAAAACTACGATTGCTCTTCTGCAATCTTTAAGACCCATGAACAACTTTTGAGAGTGTGTTCCAATCTAGCTTACTCCGTAGCATTGATGTTTATTCTGCAAAGCTGTGTTTGCAGGCGTCGTGGGTGCTACGCATTTCCGCACCTGGCCGAATAATCGTTGAGTCAGTTGATATTGATCAACAACTTTACCATAAAAGGCACCTGCTGACATGTCATAGTTATTTTTTGCTGTTGGACGCTAATGGATTAACTTTTTGCTTCTTTCAGCAAATCCATCCTTTTGGGAGGAACAACATCGCTTGGAACCACGCAAACAGGAAGGCAGGAAGAGAGAGGAGAAACAAATCCAACAAATAAGCCCTGCCACAACATAACGCAACATGGCTGCTAGTCATCCCCAGGAGGTAGCACGGGGGGAGGGCCCCGCAGCCTGCCGGCCGGCCAGGTACACAGCTTTGCTCTCAAGTCTTGCGGTGATTAATGAAATCTTAACGGCAGGCGAGACACAAATATTCATCACCTGGCTGCCCCTATTGTAATGCATGTGGAGAAGCCGCGGCGTGACAGAGGAGAGCGGAGACGAGAGCCCGTCCAGAGACAAAACACAACATGGGGCACGGGGATTATTACCAGGCCCACAGAAACAACGCTTTTTGTTCTCCTCAACAAAATGGAGGCATGTGATTTATGGACAGCCAGCATCTGTTTGGAGCAAGGGGAGACACAGATTCATGTCTGCTATTATGGGCTGTCCATGTAAGCAGGGTGAGGCGCTGAAAAGGAGGGGGGAGGAGGAGGTCGTCGCTAGTTGCACTGGCGTTGGTGGGGTTGTAGTCGTTTAGAGCGCAACCTTCTGGGGAAAGTGCACAGTGTCAATTCCTCGTCGCCCTGTGAATCTGTTACTTTAGTACGTAGGTGAGGTGCCGTGTTACGCTGTATATTACAAACAGATGTAGGCCTTCACAAGCCACACTGAGGGAAGTGGGCCCCGACAGGACTTCTGCTGTGAAGCGCTGAGAGTGAGACAAAGTTTGATACGCCAGCTCGTGTAACCAAAGTGAGTTGGAGAGAGGACGAGATCTTCTGCATCATCGCTCCTCGCGATGAATTCAGCTTTGTGCGCGGGACTGATATCATCATTTTGATCGATGACATGCCCGAGACTGAGGCCACGCAGTGAGCGCGCACAGGGCCGTCGGTGTCTTTTAGAGAGGGACAAAGAAGAGAGGCGCACAAATGCGGGGCGACGGGATAAGCAGCCGAGCTGCGCAAGCGGAGACGGAGTGTAGCAGACAACGAGGGAGATTGTGTCCTGTCTATGTGTGCAGTGTAGCATTGACTCGTGATGCTCCCCATGATAGATAGTGTCAGGTTTGGCTGCTCAGTGGCAAGGCTCACGGCTGTGGGGAGAGCGCCCCCGAAATATTTTAACACCCATCGTTGGTCCCTGTCAACATCCTCACAGGCAAGCCTGACAATAGTCGCCACGGCCTGACACCTGCTGTGTACATGTGTACTTTACATGTACGTGGCTCCTGCTTATACAGATGTACTATACCTCATTTGTGTATGACATCATCCTTAAAATAACATAAAAGGCACTTAATATATCCAAATCACCGCCTCAGAAAACAATTACACAGCCCTGTTTTTTTTGTTTTGTTTTGTTTTTGTGAGAATCTCTTTTTTTCCCCTCTAGGCAGCAAGGGAGAGGGAAAAAAGGCCCTCATTGTTCCATTGTTCACATTGTGTCCTTCTTTGCCTTGGAACAGTGATTGTTTGCTGCACAGTTAGGGAACACAATGGTGTTCACATAAAAATGAGCCACTTAGCGCTCACACTAAATTAGCACTGCAGAGGGGAGTCAGGCTTTCCAAAATCGCTTATTCACATTTTCCGCTCCTTACCAGCCCTATAAAACCAGTCGCTTCTGCTGAGGTGGACAGAAACGATGACAGCCGGCGCGTACACTCCATCCGTATCACTGTTTTGATGGAGTAAGAGCAGAGGTATTCAATTATATGGGGAGGATTGCACCATCATCTGCCATTATCGTGTGAAATCAAAACCAATGGCCTGTTGAAATGAATGCATGAGAGAAAAAAAACAGAGAATATGGATTGACAATTAAGGCAGGTATCCAGTGGTGTAACTCTTTTTTTTTCCTACTAACAAACGTAGACTGACAATAAAACACAGCTTGGTAATGATGTATGGGTTTCCACTTTAGGAAATCAGATAAAAAGTGCATTGAAGAAAGAAATAGTGGTACATCTGCTTTGTTAGAGCCAGTGATGTCACAAGAGTCAAGCATGAGCAGGAACAATTCTCCTTCACGCCAATTCTCTAATATGCACTTAGGTAGAATATGCATTTAAACTATTGAGTATCACTTATTTAAATGAGGTATAGAGGTACATATATTTTTTAAACTCAAGTATCATTTGATATAATTTTTTATAATTTTCTCAAGGCATTATTTCCAGCTGATTGTGGTTCTCATCCCATATGGATCTGGTGACTCTTATGAATGACAGATTACTGCAAAACAAACCAAAATAACTCTGACTGACTTTCTATTGGTAGTTAGCATGTACTGGAGTAGTGGAACTAGATTTTCTTACAGTAGACTTGTAATAAATTATAGAAATTACTTCAACTATAAGTTGTCAAAGTAGGTCAGAAAGAAGGGGACGGTGTGCAGAAATGGACGATTTTTCCAAACCTTGTTAAAAAAGTAGTTTTGCATGGGTGCCTTTCCTCTGCTGTTAGCACAACACGTCTCGCAGAACCATCCTGCTTGCCGTTACCGGAGAAATTAAGTACTCTCTTGGGTCAGACAAAATCAATTCCTCACTCGGGCAAATTTCTCCAGTACCTGCCCACCCACCAACCCCTCCCCCCACACCCCGTCCTGCTATATTTTTTTAATGCTGGCGTAGACGTATAGCTTAGGGAAGGCGTTTAAGCCAAACGGTATAACGTTCTCCTCCTGACAAACATCCGCTGCGCTATTGAACTTCCATTCATTTTTGTGGGGCGTCAGCCTCAACTTCTGAGGCCTTTGTCATGAAGAGGCCGAGTTGTGAATGCCACCGTTTCTCAAACGTAGCACACACTGTCCCCCCGCCTCCTTTTCTCAAGAATGCACATGTGTCTGTATCTTCCCCAAGCTGTCGTTTATCACTGAGAACTGTTTGGTTGAATGATCCCCTGGATGATTTACCTAAGCCGGTACATGCACAGCATTTGCAACAGATAGAAGGCTTTTCCTGTGGGAAATCAGACTCAACGATTCACTACCAAACATCCCATTAAATCAAGTATAATCCTGCATTTACCACCTCAACCTTATCCCCGAGCTCGACACTTTTGTCATTAACCAATGTTTCTCATTCTGCCACAATCAACGTCCTCCAGGGGATTTTACGTTTTGAATTTCAGTTGCATTGAAACTTAAGATAATCTTTGTACTTCCACGGTTTTTATGACTTGCACTTCATTACGTCATTTTAACAAGCTGTATGCAAGCCGTTACATCCTAACCATCTCAGCTGACCAATTTATAAGCTATAGATTTGAAATATGGAGTTAAGCACTGGCACGAGAGGGAGACCATTGTACTGAGCACAGTCCCCTCTGTGATACCATAAAAATCCCCCCGTGAGCAATCATCTTTGTGCATTTGGCCAGAGTTTGTTTCACACGCCTCTCCAGCTCTTCCTGCCCTCGTTCTCCACTGGCCCGGGGTGATTTCCATGAGAATTAACGTGGTGATTAATCACAGTGTTCCTGCACTCCCAGATGTCATTCAGGACCTTTTAAAGACATCAGTGTGCTGCGATATTTATGGGACAGGAGAGATATGAGCTTGGCAGCCCAGCCTCGACGACCCATGTTCAAGCTCCCTCTGGGACTTTGATACAGTCAGTCAGCCACTACTGTCCTGGCTCATCCAAGTCCGAGTCTCAACGTCAGGAAAAGAATCAGTCAAGGAGCAATCAAGTGCCAAAGTCCTTGTTGGAGTTGTTTACAAAAAGACAATTCCCTGATGGACACTTCATAATGGTTTCCAAGAAGTGCTTTACTTGTTATAAACAATCTGATGATTCAAAAATAGCTGCATCGAACTAACTGAATCGTTGTTGCACTGGAGAATTTTTCTTTCAATATGATCACTCTATTTGGAAATTCAGAGTTGAATCTATTGCTGGGGCAAGGTTATAAAATGGTCCTCCTAGTGGCTATCTTTGACAATTTGTCATGTTACAACCAAAGACTATGTATTTCATTCCAATTTTATGTGTTAAGTCAACACAAAGCAATGCATATTTGTAATACATACTTTTGAATAAGTTACTAAGCAAAATCTAGAAAGTGTGGCATGGAAACGTATTCAGGCCTCCCAAATCAGTATATCATACGACCATCTTTTGCTGAACTTTCAGTGGTCTGAATGTTTGCCCTTTTTTGCAAAACAATTTTAGATCCTGCAGAAAGGATGTAGAGCATCCATAGTGAGCAATTTTCAAGTCTTGCCACAGATTGCAAATGAATTTAGGTCTGGACTTTGAAAGGGCCATTTAGAACATTATTGCTTACAACCATTTCATTGTAGCTTTGGCTATAAGTTTATGATAATTAGGGGGAACTTCTGCCCCACTTTCATCTTTTGAAGAATTTAACAGGTTTTCTCCTTCTATTGCACTTCGTTTAGCGCTACCCATCTCCCATCAACTCTGACCGGTTTCCCTGTCCCTGCTGAAGAACAACGTCCCCACAGCACAATGCTACCACCACCGGGTTTTATGACGAGGATGTTGTGTTGATGGTGATGTGCAATGTTAGTTTTTCATCCACTCATAGAAATGTTTTAGTAAAAGGTTTTGCAGTGAAGATAAACAACTGTAATGAACAACTAGAATCTGGAGACCCTATAATTCAGCCGACACAGACAATGAACGTTCAAGAGAGTTTATTGATAATAAACTGGTGTTGATGGAACAGGAACTGGCTGGAGCTCGTACTGGAATCACTGTGGGGAGAAGAGCAGGGCTAGTGGCCAAGAACAACTCAGAGATGGTGATTGTGCACTGCATGAAGGCCACTAACCTTCTCAGATCCCGGGACGTTACACTGCCACCGAAGATTGATCCCAACGGCTCCATCGGAATCATTCGGATTACTGACTAACTGATCTTTCTGAAAACAGGGGCAGAGACAGGCAGGCTTAGTCGATAGACAAAGCAGGAGGTAGATGTGCAGAACAAAGAAGCCAACTGGAGAATCTGATAAGGTCAAGGCAGGCAGAAGAAAACAGGAACGAGACACGTCGGTTATCAACAGGTCCAATAAGAAACGCTGGATGGTCTACTCATACGATGGCTTTGAAGAATCTGGCAGTTACACACAGGTAGAGCCATGAATATACAGAGGTGCAGTGACTCCCAGTAATTGGAGCCACCACAGGTGTAACCACTCAGATCTTGATTGCAGGTGCAACACAAAGAGCAGGAAGTGATGTCATGGAACTGCAAACAGGAGCTTTTTAGGCAGGAACAGACAGGAATCATTACAAACAACATTTGAGTGCTGTTTGTGTAACAAACCTGTAGAAGCAGGCTCATGATAATAGTTTGTATCAGAATGATGAGCCTGACCACTGTCTTTATTAAATGTTAAATAACCAATTCAAATCTTATCTTGACACCATATTGCACAAAGTTCTGTATATATTTGGAAGAGCTCACATAGATCTAAATAAACCATATATTTTAAGAGATTTCACTCCATAAAAATGTACAAATGTATATATAATTTGGAAGGTTTCAGGCTGGTAACACTGAGGTTTTGGAGATAAAGGACATGGTAGGAATGTGACTTTAGGCTTTTTACATCGGCTTATGGTTTTGGATTGAAGGGAAGTTGGTTTATGAGGTTTTGAACAGATGCATTTCACATTTGGGTGACACTGGGTGGTTAAGGGCTTCCCAACTAGATGAGAGTCACCTTTTAATGCTTATGAACCTTAAGATAATGAATCAATACAAATGCTATTTGTCACTATTATGTTTACCAAGACAATTCTGTTAGTAAAAATGCATAGAGCGTGTGAGACAAAGAATATCAAACAGTCCACTACATTAAACCTCAGCTGTCCAGTTTATAGTATTTTGTTTTCAGTGATCACTTTGTTTTTGAATTACTACAAGATGTAAAATTACAATTTTATCAGGCCCTTTGTTTTCAAATATTAATCATTCAGCCAGATACCGTGGCACACACATTTTTATGGCATTCTGTTTCTGCCCCTCATTGATGGTGAAACTTGCTCTCTGTCAGATTTAAGCTTGTTTCAGCCTTATGATGATAGGAAGTGTGCCTTCAAGCAAAAACAGATAAATCATCTGACTATGAAAGCTTTGGTACAAGCTTTCTTTAAAGTTCAGGAAAAACAGGATGTTTTCAATATCACAGAGTAATACTATTACAAAGGAAATTACTGTGTACATACATTTAGTTCAATTCAATCTTATTTATACAGCGCCAATTCACAGCACATGTCATCTCAAGGCACTTTACAAAGAGAATTAAATCAAAACATAGCGTCAGATTAATTGTCTATCCATCCATCCATCCATTTTCCAAACCGCTTAATCCCTCATGGGGTCGCGGGGGTTGCTGGTGCCTATCTCCAGCGTTCACTGGGCGAGAGGCGGGGTACACCCTGGACAGGTCGCCAGTCTGTCGCAGGGCAACACAGAGAGACAAACAGGACAACCATTCACACCTAAGGACAATTTGAAGAAGCCAATTAACCTAACATGTTTTTGGACTGTGGGAGGAAGCCAGAGTACCCGGAGAGAACCCACGCATGCACAGGGAGAACATGCAAACTCCATTGTCTATATAAAGCTATAATTGGTAATCCTGTTCAGAAACACTTAATATACAGGGTGAAATGGTCCTTCCGTCCTGAAAATAGTCAATACATTATGTGTTCACAAAAAGGAGGTTAAAAAATCGTTTTCTGTGCGAGCAGCAGGACAGTAAAAACCAATAGCCAATCCATTCCCCTCAGTCCGAAGGGCATGGATTGTTCCTTCTTTCATTCCGCTCTGTCCCTCAAGATCCGGGGGTATCGCCATATCTATTAGATGTCCCACATGCCAATCATTCTGACTTATGCTGGTGAAGATTCTCAGTCATCCAGGTCATGGTTTTTGGAACAATCATTCTGACGCACTCATGTAAAGCTAGTTACGTGAGTGCTCGTTCCTTCATAGTTTCCGCTTGCTGACTGTGCATGCTCACTTCTAGTGTTTATGTATCAGGTTAGCTTAGTGGCTAGATTAGCAGTTAGCTTAGCGGTTATATGTTCATTGTAGCTCTGCTGCTCTCACCGTGGACTTCGAACATGACTGAGAGTCGCATGAAGCAAACATTCATGTTTATGAGGAGAAGAAGAGGAAGGCTCCAGTAGAAAGAAATAATACCAGAGTGGATTTGGGAGATTTTTAAGATGTGATCCACTTGAGGAGCAGAAGAGCTAGGTCAGTGCCTGTCACTTGGCACTATAACTATTTATGTGGATCAGCCGTGAGGTGCGCCCTTAAAATGATATTCTCCAGGGTGTTTCCTTGTCTGTAATATAGGATGGACCCAGTTGTATTTTTCTTTTGTAGAGTAGACATAAAAGCAAGATTTCAGTAAAGTCCAGCTAAATCTTATGACTAGTCCTCCTTGTCGGTCAAGGATTGCTATGAAAATATCAAAGCCAATGAAAGCGATTAGTCGCTGTAGTATGTCGCTCCCCGTGTGTCGAGCCCATTAGGCTGCTGGGTAACCTCCCTCTGTTATGTTCTCCTAATGCTCTCCCATTATGCATTATCTGCACATTACTTTTTGGTTGTCTAGCTGTTTGTTTTTTTTGTTTTTTTCCTTGTAATAGAAATTACAATTGGACTGGCCTTTCTTTTTTTTTTCTTTTTTTTTTTTTTTTCTTTTTTTCCCAGTGTCCTGTCTAGCAATGTGGCAATAGGAATTGATGTCTCAATGCCAGATAGAGCTCGACAGATTTTAGTTTTACAAGTGGAGCGAACAGCTTTCGCCACAGTGCTCCACTTGATTTATGCTTGTAAATAGCTTTATTGTGATTCCTGCAAGGAGAATTTCAAATTATATGGACATGACAATGGGAGAGTAGAGGAAGAACAAGAAGTGAAAGAGAAAGAAAAGAAAGAAAAGAAAAAAAAAAGAGTAGAGGTGAAAGAAAGAGGAGATAAAAGGGAGAGAATGATAAAACCTTCTCCGTCTGCTCCGTCACCTGGAAAGAGAGATGCAAAAAGAACAGCACAACCAACAGACATAAAGCAACAAATACAATCGAATAACACCTAGATGCCATTGCTAAATCATATATATTATTATGTAAGCTGACATGTGTAATGTGATACTTGAAAAAAGAAAGTGAAAGAACATAAATAAATAAATAAATAAATTATAAGATTACTGTATATAAGTGAACACTTAATACCTGGGACCCAGCACCTGTGGGAGTTTGTGAGAGTGCACTAGTTTAGGTGAAAATTTTCCAAAAGGAAATAGCTTGATAGTGGTTGTGGAGAACCAAAGGCCCGCCTTCCCCGAGCACAGAGGCAGGAATCAGGGGACCCATAACCCCGGACTCCCAAAGGGGCCCCTAAAGCAGGTCACCCAGGAGGGGCCGACACAGGATATCTGCAACCCCCCCCCCCCCAAGGAAGGAGCAGAGACGACCCCGAGGAATTCCCCAGCCACCGCAATGCCGACGCCCTCAAGAGCCGCGGGGACGAGCCCGTGGGCTCCGCCGGCAGCCAGCCCCGCTGGAGTGGTCCCGGCCATGGGCCCTGGGGGCCAGAGGCCCCAGGGGCGCCCCGCCCCCGCGACGGGGGCCCCGGCCGCCCCCCGGGGGGCCAGGCCCCGCGAAGAGGCCGCCGGGAGTGGGCCAGCGCACGCCCGGGAACCCGCCCCAAACCCGAAGCCAACCAATGCGCCAGAGGGCCAAGGCACCCGCCAACGAAGTGGAGGAGGGCAGGACGTGGGGGGATGGGCTCCGCACCTAGCGGAGACTTGAGATGTTCTTGGGAGAGGGAGCGGACCACACCCATACCTGGGAAAAAAAATAAATAAAAAAAAATAAAAAATAAAAATAAATAAATAAAAATGGAAAACTCATTAACACCATCCCTCCCTTGTGCCCCACTCACCACACACAGATTAAAAAAAAAAAAAAAAGACGCTGTACACACATTCCCACATAACACTCGCATCCAACCCTGACCAAAGGGGGGGGGTCACCCCAAATCGACTATACGACTGCTTGTGCCCGACCCCCGGCCCCGGCCCGGGACCAGACGCCCCCCGGACCGGGCCCCCCAAAGAGGGCGGGCCAACACGACCCGCACGAGCCACCCAGCCAGAGCCCCCCTCACCCCCTAAATACCTAATAAACCCCCTCCCTCCCCCCCTTACCCTTGCCATCCCTGCCCCCCGCCCCTCCTTGGGGGAGCAGAGGCATCAGCCCCAGACCTGGCAAGCCGCTGACTACGCACCGCAGCCCCCCGCCAAGACCCCGGACACAGTGGCCCGCACCTCCTCCAGGCCCCAGACTCCTTGCCGCCATCGGAGAACGGGGGTGTGCAGAAGACCCCGATCCTCCCTACGCCCGCTCAGATGTTGTGTTGTTGCAACTGGCCTTTCTGCTTAGCTATGACACCTTTCTAGATGAGTACAATTAACAGAGCTATTGCTGCAAGAATGTTTTCTTTCCATAGACGGTGCAACTGATGCCGACTTTGTGTTAAAATCTGTCTCTCTCCAAGGCACAGCAATAGAAGGAGCTATTGCTGTGACTAGCTCCATTGTAATCTCTAATCTATGTACTACATTTTTCATGGTATAGATTTTACTATGGGCTCAGTGCTTATATGTTTAGCTGCGTTACTCCGCTAATGAAGCTACTGCTCCTATTAACTCTTTTCTTATTCTTTAACATATAAAGTACTTCTGGACTATTGTTCTGTGTTTGTTTGTTTTTTTTGTGTGCCAACTCTGTCTTCTTGAACCACCAGTTGGTTGAGGCAGATGGTCACTCACACCGAAGCAGGTTCTGCTGAAGTTTTGTTTGTTAAAAGAGAGTTTTCTTTTTCAGGGATGGCAATTACATGGTCCTTATGGGGGATGTCAGCAAACTTAACGACTGGCTGGATGCTGTTGCTGTCGCTACATGCTCACTCAGGAGGAGGGAAATCAGTGGCTAAATGTATTTGGCTGGGTCTTCTTAGAAAGCCTTTTAACCAATTGTAATATTAAACTGAAATTGTTTGCATTATTTTATAGCTAATATGAAATTGTAATGTATGTCGCTGAATATGTCTCTGTGATTGGATTGAATTTACTGTATATTTCTGTATATAAAGCCAATCTGTTTGTATTGTAAACTGCCTTGAGACCACATTTGGTGTCAACTGGCACTGCATCCATAAACTGAATTGATTTCAGTTAGGCTCAATGTTGCTAATTTGCTGTAGGTCTAAACGTGTATCTCTTGTATATCTTTATATTCAAAAGACAAATCTCTGGTTAATATTCTGCTTAAAAGAAAAAGAAAACCATAACTTTTATTGTATTTAATTGTAAATAAACTCAGGCTGTCAGGTGTTAAGCTTCAAAGTAAATATAAAGCTAGCATATTGAGATCACAATAAAAAAAAATTCTGCCTATTCAAGCTGAGATTTTTATAGTTTTACTTGTACATAGGATGTTCTTGGAATACTCTGCAAAAATGTAGCATCTTAAAGCAGCATCGTGTAACTTTTAGCCACTAGGGACACTTGACCTCTAACTTCCAAGTTTAGTGCTCCCGAAGGCCACTGGCAACACGGCACTGCTGCAAAACTAAACACGCTCCCTCTGTGATTTGGAATCTGATAGCAGACCACTTTGGACCACCAGATTGAGAAGTCATGGAGTTACTTTTAAAGACAAGGCCACATTCACCCCTCTAGATTAAATCCTACATCAGAGAACCAAAAATATGTCTGATCGGGTATGTTTCATATGTTTTTTGGTTTGTTGTTATGGCAGTCCGAGCTCAGACTGCAGTAACCTGCGATGGATCATGTGACCCGGAGCTGCGCTGAGCGTCGATACGCGCCAAGGGCTGTATATTGACCTGAAAAATAATTTAATATAGCTATTTCAAATTAAGATAATACTTGGGTCAAAACTTACACACTACTGCTTTAAAGAAGCAATATGCATTAAAACAACAATTTTAAAGGTTACATTTAGCAGATTATTGCACTGCAATTACTCAGGGTAGATTTATTGAGGTAAAAAAAAATTTTAAAAGAAGTACAAGCCAAAAAAAAGGATACAATTTAAAAGTGAATTCCCCTGCTCCAACAGGTCGGTGATGATGAAAACAAACCCGGGGGGTCTATGTGATGCCTGAGTGAGGGTTCTGGGTGGCAGCAGGAGCTCAGTTTAAAGAGTCTGGTGAAGTCAAAGACGTGTTAATAAACAGTTATGGAGAGCCCTGGGGGGTAGTAGGGGGTGATTTGGGGGTCGTAAGGGTTAAAGGAAACGAGCTAGAAGGAATGGTGAGAGGGATTTGGGTGAGCTAACCCAAAGGGGTGGAGGGACGCTGGCTGGGTTTGGGAATGGGGGGTCAGGATCATGGTAGTCAAATTGCTGTTTCCTACCAGGGAGAAGAAAGGAGTTAATGACACCCTAGAGCTTCCCACCCCCTCCTGCCGCTCCACCCTCTCCTTTATGGAGGGTGATCGGCACACTCACAGTCATTTCAGAGGTGAGGAGGCCGGGGAGACAGCAATCTCGCCCCTCCGCCCCATTGGGAAGAAGCTTTCACAAAAAAGGAGGAGGAGGAGGAGGCGCAATAGCTGTGATTATTATTACTAAATATAATATAAAACAGTCAGAGTGGGAGCACGGGAAAAGGGATCCACCCATCCGCCCACATGCTCGCTGTTTAAAAGTCTGCCTGGACAGGTTTAAAGGCAGCGCCTTTTCAATGCCAGGGGAAGAGGGAGGGGTTAATGAGGGGCTTGGTGAAGGAGCTTATGGCAGGGTGAGAGAAGCGGGAAGAGGTGAGCGGGGCGGCGGGGAGGGATGCCTGGCTGCCATGGTGTCAGCAGAGGAGATGGCGGAAGCAGACCTGGAGACAAAGCTGAGACAGGCCCACTGTGAGGATGTCTTCTCACCCACAAAAGAGGGACAATCAGAAACAAATATGTCAGGCCATTTTAAGCTGTAATTGCAGTTTCCTCTTTTGGAGCAGGAAGTGTGATTTTTTTTTTTTTTGAAAAGGTCAAAATGCAAGGCAAAGGTTAAAAAAGAAACAAAATCATATGATGGAGAATCGAAAAGTGTCATTTGAATAATACCAGAGTGCAGTAAATGTGTGAGTGTGATGTTTTCACTCTTTACTCCTCTGGGGCTTGATACAAAATGTTCTGTGAAACTTTTGTGAAAGTGGAACACTGGTGACAAACCAGTGAGCAAAAAAATAAACTAACACAGAGATCTTCTCTGAGTCACAGATGAAAGGAACTGTCCATTACTATTATCGTGCGCTTACAGTAAAACAAAAATGGCCAATGCCTGACAGCGACTGAGGATGTGTTGACCAATGGCAAGTGAACCTATGACCTCAGCTGTGTGCTGTTGCTGTGTTGAACCTCAAACAATGTGGATAGTAAATATCTCACTACACTTACATCACATTCCAAAGTCCCTTAACAATTGCCTTGTCTTTTAAATAAGACTTATCTGGATTCATATATGCTAAGTCATCACAATACAATATCTGATCTATCATGTTTGACAAAAAACAACAAAAAAAAAAATAAAAATAAAAAAATTAAAGGCAGTTTATCAAGAAGGTAGATCCAATTTATGATATAAAAAAACAAGGTCTTCAGTGCTTTTCAGTGGGGTTTTTGTCCCCACCACAGCACTGAGACTAGAGGTGTAACAATACATCGATTCACATCGATATATCGATTAAGTGATTAACAATCCAATGACATCGATGCAAAACTAAAATATCGATCCGTATCATCATTTTTAAGATGCACCTTTATTTTGACATTCACAAGGCATGAGACTAAAGTGAGCAGGTGATTTATTATTGGTAGTATTTTAAAATTACTAGAATGTTGTTTTTGATGTAAATGCCTGCTTAGAAATAAAATGATCAAATCATATTTTTATTTTTTTTTGTAAGTTAATATCAATGTAAATATTAGTGTCAGATGCGCAGATGATATCGATATCTCAATATATTGAGAAAAAAAAGTAACAGATATCAGCAAATATCGTATCATCATTCAAACAAATCAATAAAACATCGTATCGTGATTAAAGCTGGTGATTTACACCCCTAACTGAGACTGCATTCATTAACATTTTGAATTATATACATCTTGACATTAATGCTTTAAAACTTGTCTGGTACATAATTCATATCAATATTCCTCGAGGGGCCTTACCTGGCTGGTTTCACCTGGCATTTATAAATGTGAGTAAAGAAAGATCCTATCTGAGGTTCCACAAGGCTCCATTCTTGGGTCCCTTTTAATCATATTCTGTTATCTCACTCTAACTCAGATTACTGAGTATTAAAGAATATTTTTTCTTTATTTATGCTGGTTATACACAATATTATTTTTCTGCATCAGCACATGACCAGTGTTCATTACAGCCAGTGAGTACATATCATTAAGTTAATGGGTCAGAATTACCTCCAGCTTAATCCAGAAAAGACGCAAATCATTGTTTTTGTCCCCTGAAAATGCAAGGTGCAGATCAGGATTAAAATAGACTCAATGAGATTAAAGACCAGAGAGCATGCAAGAACCTTGATCACGGACTAAAACCTACATTTTGACATCCATACATCTAAAAAAAATAGCGTACCTCTGTTTTAAAAACTTTGACAGAACAAAGAATTTTCTGTCAAAACATGACAGAGAAAAATTGTTGAATGATCTTACCCTTAGGTTAGATTATGTCACGGTGTCTTTACTAGTCTCTGTAAAAATACATCTATTAGGTACATTGTTGCTCATTAAAAATGCTGCTGCCAGAGTTAAGACCAAGGCCTAAAATAATATCACAACATAATATTAATCATATCACACTAGTCCTTAAATCATGGCAATGGATTCCTGTTTGTAAAAGTTGAATTTAAAAGCTTTTTGTTGCTCTCTAAACTACATTTCTGTTGGCTATGTATGGACCTTATAGACCCTGCAGGATATCAGAGACGTTTTCCAGCTCCAGAACTAAACAAAGGTAGGTATCATTTAGTTTCAACACTGGTCAACTCCAAACCAACTCCCTAAAAACTAGAGCTATAAGGAAACTGTTGTCTTCTTTAAATCATGATTAAAACATTGCTTTTTCCTGCAGCTTTTCTATGAAGGCTAAGGTTTTGTGTCTTGGCTATTTAAATTTTAATTGTTCTCCATATGTAAAGCTTTAATTTGACTACTATTTTATTGTGTTTGTTGTTTTTAATGTAATTTTTAACTTGACCTTGTCCGTTTATGTTCCTGCAACGTACTTAGGAAAACCTTGTGTAATAATGGTGCTCCAACAAATAAATGCGGCTTAGGTCGCCTTCATGTGCAGTGGTGGCATTCCACTGCATGTTTGATCCTTTGATCTTGGGGCCTCAAATCGTTTTCTATCTGTCCAGAAGTCATTGACAGCCCCACAAACAAAGTGGCCAGTTAAAGCAGGAGGAGGGGAGAAATGAAACGGCAATTGTTGAGTGAATTGGCAGACTGTGGAGGAGGTGCGACGGTGGGGGTTCGTGCCTATTTTTCGGATAAAAGTCCGGGGATAGGGGATAACTGGCTCTACTCCATTGTAGTGTGAAATTATAAAGCGTTACCTGCTTTAATTTTCCAAATACAAATTAAATCCTCAGTAAGCTGACTTTAAATCAATAGTTTCATTTAAGAGGCCACGCGATTTAACAAAAATGAAAACTAGCTGGTCCGGTCAATGGAGCCCGGTCATAAATCAAAGGGCTTTGGGAGGCAAAAAGCCAATTTGACTTGTATATGGAGCAGCCGGTGGCCAGGGGGGAGTGCAGCAGGGAAATGAACTCACGCTTTATTAGGACTCATATTGACCTGCGTCTCCTCCACCAGCATCGCCGCCCCTCTCTTGCATTATAGCGTCATGCTGTATACACCCCCTATTAAAAACCAAGAGGTGTTCAAGTGGAAAACAGTTATTCATATGCAACCCAGGATAAAATTGTTGTGTTTTTCTTTTGCTTTTTTTTTTTTTTTTTTTGCTTTCCATCACAAGAAAGAACAGGCAAGGGAGAAAAAGCAAAGATTAAACAACACAAACTTTTAAAAAGGTGGGGATTGGTAAAACTTGACTCAAATCTGGGAAAAACAACAAAAAAACAACAAATGTATTGTCAAACTGCTGCATAGAAGAAAAAAAAAAAATGTCTCACCGGTGAGGATTTTATTTGTACATCAGTTGAGCATGCCAACATCAAACATTTAATGTCAGCCGTTCTTCAGAGACAGAGACGAAAGGCAGCGAGATGCAAGGCTCACATTGTCATCAAACAATCAAACAGTCATCCGCTTCTCCAAACAGCTTGCAGCTCCGCTCAGCTGGCACCAGACACTCACATTACAATAAACATTTCTCCTAATGTGGTGCTCACTCCACGCCATGATTTCAACACACACACGCGCACACATAAAAAATAATACTCTGCTTAATAGGGCGGCCTGACAGCTGGAAAATGGAAGTCGGAGGAAGACGTGCGCACATCCAAACACAAACATGTTACGATCGGCACCAGTTGGGGTCGCAACATTGTGCTTGATTGTAAATGAATGGTTCAGAGCGCAACAGTAAATCCATTATCAAGTTGTTATGTCATACTTAAATTCTCCTCCAAAGTGTTCCCATATATCTTTTCAGTGGTTCATTAGCCATTTGGACAGGTGGAGCTTTCTGTTCGGCCCACAGCTGACCCCACATTCTGTCCCTGTGTTCCACTTAAAATAATGGACATCTCCTGTCTCGCGTCCATCAATCACGACGCGCGAATCCCCCACCCCACCCCTGAAAAATGCTTTGGAGGGGTTAGGAATCCCACTTACAGTAGCGTTCTGACTCGGGATAGATTAGCCAGGCATTAACGGCGTTTCATTAACCTTGCGTTAAGTGACATCCTCGCATGATTAATGGACATTATTAACAAAAGGGAGATTGTATTTCCGAAAACGAACCTTTTGTGAAATGCGCGCCACGGCGTTAATAGGTTTGTTTATTAATCATTCTTAGCAGAGGCCCTTCATTTTTGAGCTAGTGATACATGGAATGGCTCGGAGGGAGACTGACAGCAGCTCTCACTGAGCGGCACGCAGAATGCGAGCCTTTGTCTGCAAGTGCACGATGCATTCCAAGGGTTTCGCCGCTTCCTTCCGGCAAACGCTCGTTTGGAAGTACGCGAGCGCAGTGGCTTGAAGGGACCTCTCCAGATTTCTGACGTGAGGTTCTGTTGGAAAGATATAAGCGGTTAATATCCTACCTGCAGTAGATAACTGTCTTAGGTGTAAAAGAGGGGCCGCAGCTTTGCGTTGGCTTGATATTTATGGAGATGCTGATTATTTAAATTGTATATGGACGTAGGAGACAGTGCCCCGCCAAAGATCAACGGACAATATATTTTCTTATTTTTACTCACTTTGACTTTCATATCAGTCACTTTCATCAGAAGGTGCAACATGTTCCTCTCAGTACGGGTTTCCCACAGGATTACTGGTGGTGCACCGCCCTCTAAATTCATTTCCTGGGTAAATAACCATTGGCTTTTAATAAATAACCACATTTACGTCTACAATTTTGTAGACTAGAGTTGTTCTACGCTGATAGAAGTCCACTTTGGTCTCTATGCTAAATAAAGATGCCAAGGGAGTTATGTAATGCAGGTTATGATATTCCCTGTTTAGTATCCATAAATATAGAAGAACCTCCTTTCATAAACCAAGCCACAAATGTAAATATTTGAGTATTTCCAAAAATATATAAACAGTTTTTATATCATACGTCTCCGTCCTGATCAGATGCCTACTAACTGACACCCATTGATGCGGAGGACCGTTACTTGGCTTTACTCTAGTTTGCTCTTTATCCAACCATTAAGGTTATGTCCAGCCACCCCACAGAAGAAGCTCAATTCAGTTGCTTGTGTCTTGGAATTTTCCATCATCATCTATATGTCAAAAGGAGAGGGTAGGGATGTCGACAAAATTGATAAACCTTGTACATTTTTCATCAAAATAGACCAGTGCTTATAGCGGTACTCTTGAAAAACAGAAAAACAGCGGAGAAAAACATGAAATATTAAAAAAAAAAATCTGTTTACATATTAAATCCAGTACTAAAAGATGAACATTTCTTGTTCATGGAAACTTTTTTTAATTCAAACTGCAAAACAACAACAATTTCTATGTGTAATTAAAACTTATTCCAATGCATGCATCACTCAAGATCTATAGATCCATCTAAATGGACATTTATATAAGACTTTGCCGTCTTTCCATGACATCAGCCAGAGAGGGCATTGGGTGCACACCAGAGACGGCCTGTCCATCAGCTCTCATCCTGCCCAGACTCTTCTGAGGCCTCCTGTCCTGCGCGGTGAGCAGCGATCGCTGGGTGAGGCTGAATGCGAGGAAAGAGGTGAGGCTTGAGTGAAAGGGGAGGGGGAGGGGGAGGGGAGGGGGAGGGGGGGGGGATTGCGCTAGACAAGGCGGGGCTCCAAGGTGCTGCTGTCCGCGCCCGCTGTCCTGCTGTCTTGAAACCCGCCGGCCACAGGGGAGCTCAAGGTGCTGTCAGATGACCAGACAAACCAGGCTGCCGTCAACATCTTCTGTGGACATAGGAGGCATGAGGTGCAGCTTGGTTTAACTGTGCACCTGTGTTTCCCCCTCTTTCAATGTGTGTGTGTGTGTGTGTGTGTGTGTGTGTGTGTGTGTGTGTGTGTGTGTGTGTGTGTGTGTGTGTGTGTGTGTGTGTGTGTGTGTGTGTGTGTGTCCTTAACTGTCATATGTGATTTTTAGTAGGCAGCTTTTATCTGCGCTCCTCCTGGTCTGACATTCGGCTCTCTCCTTCCTTCTTAAAGCAGCAAGAAATGAGATAAAAATGCAAGTCTGAGCGACGGTTCTGACAAAATAAGGAGCCCAGTCATCAAGGTGCAGGCTGTCCAACATGCAAACCAGGCAGAAAGACACGCCAGAAGGGATAAAATACATATTCAAAGTATAAATGTGAAATAATTTCTTCTTTTCCTTAGTCTAGACCTTTAATATACAACTTTGTCTTCATCTTTTCTTAACTATGTTGGGTGATGTTGTGCATAAACTAATTAATATTAATTAAAATTTGTATTTCATGTAGGTGAGGGTAAATGTACCTTCTGTCCAGCCAGCTGCCTGACAGTGCAAAGCAACAACTGGATGGGGGACTTTTCTGTCACTGTGTTATTGCAGGGAATTACAAAGCCACTATACCACAAGTATAAATGCAAAACTATATAATATCATATGTAATATTGGAATATGGCAGATTTTTAGTTTGCCACTACCCACTGTAGTTTTGTGGTTGTAGTTTTCTTTTGACTTTTCTTGATTTGTTAACTTTTTATTTTAATGACACTCCTAAGTTCTATCAGTAATACCGATATCAATTAAACAAAGTTTCCCCAGAGGGGTATTGCAGGGGGTTAGAAAGCCACTAGAGGATCCTCTCAGCAGTTCAGACTGAAGGAAGTCCGTTTTTTTCTTATTACTCAAATAAAAATCGTAATAATGCAAAACTTTTTTTATATAGTTTGTCTAAAATGTCGAAGACATGGCCTCCAACAGAGCACATCTGGTGGATTTGCACAGATCCCTGTCACTCTCCCCTGTAAGAGCAAGACTCTAGTGATCAAGGTCCGCCCCGCTCCCCCTCCCCTCCCCGCTCCTCTTCCTCCTCCTCAGCGTCCCACCACCCGCTGCCGGGCCCGGGCATGACTGACGCTGTCAGACCGTCTGGCACTCAAACAGGCCCGCTTTCTGACGGGTGCCGGCAAACGCGATGTGACACAGCCAGCAGTATCTGGTTTCTCCCGCACCGACTCCATTTCTTATAGCTCAGAGGGGCTTAGAGCGGCCACGGGGAATGAGAGTGTGTGTTTGGCTGTGGGAGGTAATCGAGCAGATGTCAGGAGAGACTCCGAGAGGGGATGTGTACACTGAGGGACGACTGAAACCTGTCACATTGATTTTCAGTGCTCTCGTAGCATCCGGGGTGTGCTTTCGTGTTTGCCTTTGAGGAGTGTGTGTCGAGCGTGTGTGATGTTCAGAGTGTGTGTGTGTGTGTGTGTGTGTGTGTGTGTGTGTGCACTGCTGACATTCACTTACGTTCTCTTCCACGGTGTATGCCCACAGTATGAAAACAGAAAGCTGATAATAACTAGAAATAATAGAAAAAAAACCTTTTTAAAATATTCATATCAGCTTGGGCTCATTACATGTGTGAATATAAACTGTAATATTGGCACATCACGAATTATAATCTATTCAAAGCGAGCCTAGTTCACATTTTAACACTTGTTTTTTTTTATTGTTATTATGACGATGATGACGATGATAATGTAATAACTCCCAATTAACCCAGCCTAAAAAAAGGCATCCCAGTTCGTTTGGTCTGGGAAAGAAAAGGTGTTTTATGCAGATATTTAAAAAAAAAAACTGCTTCACAGGTGTAAGAAAAGTGAGATTAAACAAAACCCGAAAGAGACCACTCAGCTTGGATTAATGAGGATCTTTCCTGGCACCTTTCTTTAAAGATGATGTATGAAATGATCTTTTCCACTCCTCCTCCTCCTCGTCTTCTATTTTAACCACGGAAATATTAACACACACCGTAACACGCGTCCCATCTGGTTAGTAGGTGCATTTGTTTCCTCGGCGAGGCGTTAAACATCAGAAGAACCATTACTTCTGGCCGTGTTCGCAGATTGCTCTGCAGCCCCACATGTTGTGCCAACACAATGAACCCGGGGCTGTGAGATAAAATGTCACAGCTATATATCCTCAGGCATCTTTAAGTGTAAAAAAAAGGGAAAAAAAAGAAAGAAAGAACAAGAAGGCAGTGACTGCAACGGTTTGTTGAGCAACATGAGCAGAAGCATGACATCCGTTCACCTACCTGGCTCCTTGCCCTACTCTATCGTTGACTCCTAGAAGAAGCAGAAGATTCCCGGCAGAGGAGACACAGGATGCTCTCCGGGTTCCAGGTTAAATACAGACAGCCACGGCTGCCTCAGCGTTCATCACAACCCTTTCTCCTCCCATACAGAGTGTGCCATCTTTTGGCTGCTTTTAGAACTGCCTCTTTTTGGAGTTTTTTTTTTCTCCCCCTTTTTTTTATTTATCTATCAGTCTGTGCAGGGAAAGATCATAAAATCAGTGAAATAAAGTGAAATGGTTGTCTGGGGATGGATATGTCCCTTGCAACGTGAAGTGGAACTTGAGGAAATCGCCGGATCTCATGCAGCTTTGTGGAGGACGATTGCTGCGGGGGCTCCTTTTTTTTCTCAAACCCGTGCAATTTATGCAGGTTCTCCAGCCATAAAAAAAAAAGAAACACACACATTTCTGCCTTCTGAAGTCGCTCCTGATGAGAGGACGGGATGAATGAATGAGCCCTGAGCT
Organism: Fundulus diaphanus; assembly: GCA_037039145.1. Taxonomy (NCBI): domain Eukaryota; kingdom Metazoa; phylum Chordata; class Actinopteri; order Cyprinodontiformes; family Fundulidae; genus Fundulus; species Fundulus diaphanus. The sequence continues at coordinate 18,305,698 of CM073130.1, read as the reverse complement.
CAAAACTAATTATGGCAGTTAGAAACAATTAGTGATTTTTTATTTATTTTTTTTGGAAATGCACAAGGACTTGAGCGTGTAAGCGTTTAAAAGCGCATTCGTTCCCATGCAGCATATAAAAAAATATATAAAAATAAGACAAAAACAGAGAGAAACAGAGATATTCACCTTCGAAGGGTCACTCTCCTCTTCCCGGCTCATTAAAAGCAGACCCATTAGCGCTGTTCCTTCAGAGGCTGACAGTTACGTGAGTGAACGTACACGCCTGCGTGCGTGCGTGCGTGAGTGTGTGTACAGCTGTGGCGGAGGAGACGTGCAACGTGTTGGAGGCCTCTGGGCTGCGGAGGAATACATTAAAAAAGCAAAAGAGCCCCTCTCTCGTCTTCTTGACTGACTCCTGCTGGGACTAGTTAGCATTTCTGGGGTGAAAACTTCAGCAGTAAGGTTGTCAGACACTGTATACAAATTAACGGCGGAGCTAAATTGTTCCTGTACTTAGTTACTTAACATGTGTGTGTGTGTGTGTGTGTGTGTGTGTGTGTGTGTGTGTGTGTGTGTGTGTGTGTGTGTGTGTGTGTGTGTGTGTGTGTTTAGCGTGCGCGTGTTTGCCTTGGCCTGACGAATGCCGTATTCCCTCGACACACGACACCGTGTGTGTGAGAGAGATAGAGAGAGAGATAGAGATAAAGAGGGTGAGAGAGAGAGAGAAAGAGATTCCAAGCTACAAATCCCTCAAGAATCCAAAACAACTTCACACTCGTTAGCTCATGAAAATTTTAGCGGTTTTAATGTGTTTTTAGGTCACAGATGGTAAGAAGGAGTAAAAACATATCTCTTTTCTGCACTTATTGTATCATGATCCATTGAGAATTAGGCCGAAAACCTTTTAAATTAGATTAAATGCTTATTACAGTCAGACCACATGCAGTCTTGACCCGAAAAAAAATTAACAAAAGAAGGCCTCAGATCAGGGCAAACGTTGCCAGCAAAACCGTGTCTGCTTTCAGCTCCTTCCTCTGCCGTCGACCTGTCCTCTCGGTGTAGTTAAAGTACACTTCAGGGTAGTTTTCGTGTGCGTGTCTGGTTCCTCCTTTCTTGTAGATCAGAGCTACACAATTCATCGAATCACAACGTCACTGACGGCAGTATGGCAGCCGCTCAAGGAAACTGGTGCGGACACGCTGCCGGTAGAAAAGTGGCTCAAGAATGTTGAGTAATTGTAACCAACATGGATTATTATGCGATATCTCACAGTAATTTTGTATTTGCATGACTTTCTGTTAACCTGCAGCCCTGGTTTTAACATAAACTCTCTCCTTCTGTCATCAAATACAAGGTTTGTACCGTGGTGTAAAAATACCCTGTTTTAAGGGGAATTATTAGTATGAAAACAAAGATCCAAAAACAGTAGATTGTGAATTATGTGACATTGCATGGCTGCTATAGTTAGAATTTACTATATTGGAATATACCAGATTCTTTTTCTACTACACTGTAACTTTTTGTTTCAAAAGTTTTCTTTTGACTTTTCTTAATTTTCAATTTTATCTTCACAAATATTTCTAGATTCTGTCAAAAATATGGATATCAATTACACAAAGTTAACAAAACGCATGCTATACTATTATAATCAGGTCAAATCCCTCCTTTCATAGTATTTTGTTAATACTTTTAACAACAAACTACTTAGAGCTGGTTTCTAACACTGCGGCCGCATGCCATTTAGGCACAGTAGGCATATATTTCATCTACCTTTTATCCACATTTTGGGTTTTTGCCACATGAGTTTATTTCTGTTTCCCATACATTCCATTAAAGGCCATAAACCAAGTGTGTAAATCCTCCAAAAATCCCAAAAAGCACAAACTGAGACTTAAAGACCACTTCATTTGATCCAGTATGAATTAATTCATTTTATCTAGTCAGAAAGTTAAAGTAATAATATGGACGTGTAGAAAATGTAGTTTAATTGTGTACTAAGAATAGCTGTAAATATGAAGACACATCAGCGTATTTGTACTGGGCTGGCGGAAGGAAGCTGGATCCATCCGCCAGCTCCCCTGACAACAACAAACTTTCTCCAGTTGGTTTCCTGTCCATAACGAGAACCCTTAGCATAATTTCCACCTCCACTCGTATTTGGTTCTAGCGACTCACTGGCTTTTAATGTTAACGTAGTCGCCCTCATAGCACAGAGATATCTCTGTGTCAAATGTCTCAATGTGAAGGAATGTCGTTGAGGCAAGTAGTTTGTATTTGTAAGAAAAGAAAACTAAACAGAAGATGTAAATTCAGTCAGTTCTACAGACATAATACCTTGACACGAGCCCATGGGAAGACCTTCACATGTGCATCGGTTTTCGTGCATAGTTCATCTGGTTAAGATGTTGTGTTTGTAATTGGGATGTTGCAGATTGGATGAAATCCCTGTATAACTGTCTTTTTTTTTGTTTATTTTATTGCTTGTCAATCTTGAAGAAAGTATGTCCATATTCAGACCCCAAAAAACTAATAATTCTTATTTATGATGCTTGTTTCCATTACAGGACTGTGTCCCAATTTTTGCCCTTAGATGTTAATTTAGACATTGCTCAGGCCTATTTCTAATGAAACAAAATTCACTTTGTAATTTATGAAATAAAGGTTTTCAAAATCCAAATTCAGATTCAACATTTTACTTATCATAACACTAAAACATTATCAGCTACTCACATGACTTATACAAGGAACAAAACACATAAAGTGTTCTTGACTGTTCTTGAAGTATGATCCATGCGAATTCTGGCAGAAGTCGCTGAAATTTATTTCAGATTGAAGGTTTGAGGTTCTAAATGTTACTAAATTAACCCATCGTGCTTTTTGCAGGACGAGGAAGCAGCCTCCTTGGGGTAGGCATCCACGGACGGGCTCTTGGACGGAAGTGTGCGAGTGTGGTCCTGTCTCTGTAGGAGTGATATAACAAGTGGTCCGGCTGCTCACCGCCACCAGCCATTCATTTAAAGTGAATTAGGATTCAAATACTCGACCCATCAAAGGTGCCAATAACGAAGAGCCCCGCTGAAAATTACAGGGGGAATTTAAGTCTGCTAGCTAATGGCATTGGCACCGACACTTTGCCAATACACATTTAGCTGTGTGCGGGTGCGCCTGGCCCGGGGTGCCGGCAGAGACTGACACATCTCTCTTGAGCCTGTCCAGACGGGAGATTGGCCTGTCTGTCAGCGGCCAGGCCACGGCCATTACCCCATGATCACCCCCAGCTCTTCTTCCCCTTTTAACCCACACCACCTCCTCACCCCTCCCACGGGCAAATATCCTCTCCTTCTTCTCTGTCCTGTATATTTTCCTTTTACTGGCAACTCTTTCCCCCTATTCTTGTACTACACGCATGTTTCGGTGGTAAACAAACAACAAAAAAAGGTTCCTCTACTCTGCCCTCAAGTCGATGACCTTAATGAGACAAAACAACTTGAAGATCAGTTAGACCAGCAGAAAAGCTTTAATTAACGGCCTTTTGTGTCTCTGATTAGGGGCAAATGCTTTTAAAATTTCAACTGCCCTCAGGACGTAACCAGCACCGCTGGTTTACATATAATATTAAATGAACCTCATCGGAAGTTCTCAAACTTTTTTTTTTTTTTTTTTCGTTTGAGATACTGGGAAAGCTGAAGGTCCAAATTATACCAAGGGTAAATTACTTGCAATTAATGGTTGAGGGGAAATGCATAAAACATTTAGGTTATATATTTATGCCCTCACCATGAGGGAGTATAACTTGTGTTCCTGCTCCTGCCAGTTGTTAAAAAGCCACACATATCTGCCCATGTAAACACGTTTCTTTCATGTCTTAGTTTACATGATTTCTGCAAATTTAGATTCACCTCTTTTTAAGACCTACGTCATTTCTAAATATACTTTTTTTTTTTAAAAGCGTATATTTACCCTACTTAACTTAAGCAAGTCACATATAACTGTAACCAACGTTACCTGCAACTTCATTGTAGCTGGATACAGTTTGCTGCATAATAGTTATTGACAAGGAAGCTGGGAAGAAATAACTAAAGACTGCTTTGATTTGAATTCCCTAAAGATACTCCAGTAAGCAAAAAGCTGCCAACTTATTAAGTTAGTTACTAAAACTCCCTTTAGTAACTTTTTTTTTTACGTTTTTCCTAATGTTGGGAACTGATGTGTTTTATTCTACTTAGCGCTGCCGTAAGCCCCTCCCGTGTCCCACTCACAGATGACACAGTCCTTGTGGGAAAGTCCCTTCTTGCTGGAGTCGGAGCCCCTCTGCTTCAATATAGGCTGTTAATGAATTGCATGTGAATGAAGTTGCCATTGGCTGTGTGCTGAAGGAGCAACACACTCGGGCGGTGTCAGGTGTTCTTAAAATAATAAGGCAAACAACAAATCCCGGCAGTGTCTGGTTGGTGGCCAACCCTCCCAAGCTGCGCCGCTCAGCAATCCATTTCAGACCTGCTCTGTTCAGAAGCCGTGATGCTTTTCATATAAGCATATGCAACTGAAGTTGGACGTTTATTCTGTCTCACTGCATCTCAAGGAGGATACATCCAAGGTTTGTTAAAGGGGCCAACTGATACCAACTATAGTAGCCTTTTCACTCTCTTTGCCTCCAAAACCTGTACCTCATTAATTCTGCAGTTGACTGGAATCACCAACGACTAACCCTAAAAACGCAGCACATTCATTGCACAATCAGTAGTACACGACCATTTTACTTGCTTTTAACCGTCAGTTTTAATATATGCCGTCATCTGTATGTTACATTTTATGTATTTCACGCATTTTGTTGTTTCTGTTTCATGCTCTTTTGTTGATTTGTGCCTGTCTTATATGCTGCCTCTTGGCCAAATCTCCATTTTAGAAGAGATTTTGTTCTTAAATGACCTTCCTGGTTAAATAAAGGTTAACCAAACAAAGACAAAAACTAAATAAAATGTGCATTCCACTACGTTACTACCTTGCAAGCGCAAAATGGTCAGTTATGTCTCTTGGTCACCCTTAATTAATGCATAATAAACACTTATGAATGAGTTATAAAGTGTTCACAGATTAATTTATAAGATATTTATAAAGTAATTATCAACCATTTATAAGGGGAGCCTTACTGTAAAGTGGCACCAGCCCAAATGTTAGTCTAAGACGGAGAAAGAGTTATTCCGTTACATTAACCCCTCGTTTAGTTTTTTAATACGGATTCACACAGTAAAACAAGCATATGAAAAATATGCAGCATTAGCTTCCAATCGCGCAACCCCTCTTTGCGCTCCTCCCTTTTCCGCAACATTTGCTGCCGTTAAATTGAAGTCAAGCCGTGAAACCTGGGGAGGCTCCTTTTGAATCCCCTTAGCTGCTGAAAGAATCCGGTGACCTCCCCTAAGAAACACACGAGAAAAGCCCACCGCCCTTGAACAAGGTTGCGGACCGTCACTAATTACCGGAGAGGAGGGCCTCCCCAGCTGCCCGCGCTTGTCGTTTGATAGAAACTCAGAGTTCATCTTTTTACACGATAATCTCCTCTCCTCTCAGCGTACTGATCAGAGAAAAATATATAAATACCAGCTATTCTTTCTTTGGACAGCGCTTGTTTCGATAAAGGGGGGGGGGGGGGTCGGATGACAGAACGGGCGATGAGCGAGAAACTGCTTAATCTCCTGCAAAGCTTGTGTCAATTGGCGCAAAGGGTGTGACCGATAGAATAGATTTCCAACTTAAAACGCTTTTATTACACCGCCCGCCCTCCCTCCCTCCGCTGCGATTCTTTAATTCTTGTTGTGTTCTTGCAAGGAGGCAGTAAAAAGTGAGGACGGAAAGAAAAGAGGGCGACTGAAAGATCTCTGGCAAACGTGTAACGTGATATTTAAGCTGCAAGCAGAAGGCGCCCGGCATTAGCTGCTTAACTAGCAGCAGAAGAGAAGGAGTAATGAATGTGGAGAGGGGGAGACACATGAAATGTCATTAACGTTAATTCTAATCACTTTTTGGCTATTAAGCACAAATTAGTGAAGGCGATGTTAAATGTCATGCTCTGTCCTGGGATTCACATCAGAGAGGGCGGGGGCCACCGGATAGGTTCTCATTTACATTCTTAAGATTCAACTTAATTCTCAAACGGGGTGATGGGAAATGAGGCCGAGCCGCGAACCGATGGCGATGACATGCGGCGTCGGGGAAAAACACAAACGTTTTCTGGCGGCTGACTCCTTATTGTTCCCGCTCAAGGTTATTTTCTTGAGCCCCGTCGTCGGACGTCATCCCCTTGAATAATTCTGCTCAGGCTTTTTTTTTTCTCTCTCTCTTTTTTTTCCTCTCCTCCCTCTGGCTTTTAAGGTTTGTGCTATTTAAGAGCAATCATGTCAATGTGGGGAAGATCTAATCCCGCTTAAAGATATGTTACACGGCCAGAACGCCATGTTAGCAGCACCCCTCCCGCCAGATGTCGATGCTGGATATAGAGTTTTAGCTTGGCGGCGCCGGGGAGAGTTGAACGGCGTAGCTGTGTTGGGCTAGATATGAAGAGGAGCTCGAGGTCAGCTCCGAACTCAACGGGCACTCGTTTCCACGCAGGTAATCTGTATCTGTCAAGCCCTCAAAGCCCTGGAAGTCGAGCTAAAGCCCCCCCCCCCCAAAATCCACATCATGTAATCCACGGCGGCGGATAGATTAACCTCAGTGCGCCACAGAGGCCTTTGCATTCTTGTCCACGTTGTTTTAAAGGCAGCCCACGGTCTTTGGAATCATCCTGTTTTTTTCCCTCCTTGTTTTTTCTGTTTTATTTATTTTTTATTAATTTTTTTTTTGCTCCTCTCGCTTTCTGTCCTCTGTGGGTACAGCTGACTGTTGGAGAGTAAATAACATTTGATATGCATAAACAGCCCCTTCCTATTCATTACTGTCAGAGCGTTGGAGTGCAGGAGGCGGAGGTCAACATGTGAAGGTCCTCCTCAGGCAGGACTAACGCCTGTGGTAGCTGTCACTCCTCCTCCCTCCCACCTCCGCCACAGCTCCACCCCCCCCCCCCCCCCCGCCTCCCACCCACCTCCCCCTCTCCCTCACCCTCCCCTATTAGCACAGGCTCCAGGTCATAACCTTTCCGTGGCATTTTGCGTTTCCACAACCCTTTGATTAGTGCAATATTTACATATCTCAGAGTGGAGAGGGCGTTCTTGTGTCGCAGACACTTGAAGTGTTGTAAATGTGTTTGGCCTTTTGCCTGAGAAATGCGGAGGAGTCAGACTCTCTGGTGGTAGCTGTAGTCAGGGCTTCGGCGCTGATATGTGCCCTAGTGTGTTTTAAGTGTATTTACTCCAAACTGCCAGCCTGCACGTACGAGTGCCATTTGGTCCTCGATATGGACCTAGACCCCCTCTGAAAAGTGCCGCTTAGAAGCCATTAGAGACAAATAGTGCTCCCTGGTGGCAGATTGAGATCAGGCCCCTCTGACGTGGACGGCGCAGTGAAGTACAGAGCCAAAACGTGGGGATCCGATTTAGAGTGGAGTTCATTTGATTTTCGCACAGACTCTTAAAGAGAGACAACAGATTTGACTAATTATAACAAACATGTTTAAAGTATAACTGAATATCTTATTTAACATCCTACACAGCAGCCTTTTATACACAATCCTGAATAATAATAATAAAAATAGTCCTAAGGCTACAGCCCAAGAGTAAAACACTCATATTTTTTACTCCCCGGGAGTAAAAAATATGAGTGAGAAAACATCAGTCAGTGGTCTGAAGCATAACCACCTGTGTGTGAAGGTGTGGGTGATAAAGGCCTACCTAACCGCAGGGTGCAGCAGAACTCATAGAGTGGGAAGGAAGGGGATCTCAGGTCCAGGTGGGAAGGCTCGCCATCTGTGCCAAGGAATCCAGACCAGGACAGGGCCGGAGGAATAATACCAACTGTTTTATAATACCCACTGTCGCTTCATGCTTGCTCAGTATGAGGGATTGCTGCAAGGCCATGGACAATGCAGACAACTCTCCCTGTAGCTCTACGCTCCAGGAGGAGTGAATGCTGCTTGTCAAGACTTGATGCAATCTGCTGGGTTTCCTGAGATAGGACATTTTTGACCAAAACTGAACTGACTCTGAAAAGTCAAAAATTTCCAACTGTCTCTCAGAGGGATGCAGCACTCCTGAAATTGATAAGATTATGTTGCAAATAGTCAACAGGGTCGCAAGAAAGGTGCTGAGGAAAAAAAGAAGAAAATTAACTGCTAAATATTAGAAAAGAAGCTACCAGGAACCCGCCATCTGCCAATTCTGTAATATTCCATAACTGCAACCTACCTGGTGTACCTAGAAGCACGCGCTGTTCTGGTCTCAGACACATGGCCAAGGTAAGGAAGGCTGAAACCCGACCACCACTGCGCAAGACACAGAAGCTAAAGTTTGTTTCTGGTGTCACTCTCTGGTGATCAGACACCTTTTTATAGGCCGTTAGTTGGGAATGAAACAGCTCAAATTAATTTGCACCGAGTGGCAGGATCGGTTCCTAATTACAGATTTCCGGCTGTATTTACAGGCCTTTGCTGAAAATATAGATAAACGTACAGCTAGTGGAAAATCACAAACTTGACATGTTGTTATTTGGTGCTGAGAAAATTTAGAAAAAAGTTTCAGCGCTGTGGCTGCTGGGGGGGTTTCCTGGGGCTCCTCTCTCCTCTTCCCTCAGGTGGGGGGAGGCAGCTTTCCCTGTGCTGGCCCCTCTTGGGCATCTTTGCTCAGGGGGTCCTTTCGGGCATCTGGGGTTCTAGTTTCCCTGGCATCTGCCTCTGTGCTCTGGGGGGCGGGTCTTTGGCTCCTCACAACCACTATTGAGCATTTTTCTTATGAAAAAACCTTACATACACAAGTACACTCTCACAAACACCTACAGGTGCTTGGATTCAGGTACTTACAGATTCACTTCTATACAGAGAAACCCTATTATTATTATCTTTAGGTGTAACTTTATACATTTCGTATTAAATAATACTCTGTATTTTGCAGTGATGGTATCAAGGCGTTGGCTGTTCGTACCTGTAATACTTTATCAGGTTGTTTTGCTGTTCTTTTTATATCTCTCTTTGCACGTGTAGAAGCAGACTCCCAGGATGCTACATTGCTGTCCCCCTTTTCTCTCTTTCACCTTCTCTCCCTTTTAGTATTTTGTCTCATCTCTTTCTTTTCTTTTTTGCTCTTCTACCTTCCTGTTTCTGTGTCCATTGAACATGAAATAGTCCCAGCATAAAATCTAATAAAGCTTCTTGCATATATAAATCAAACGGAGCACTATGGCAAAAGCAGTAAGGCTCAACTTGTGAAAGTAAAATATGTTGAGCCCAACAGATTTTGGCATTAAGACAACAATTCTTATTGTCACATTGCCAGACAGGACACACACACACAAAAGTTGTATTAATTTTGGAGTATTTCCTAAAAAAAAGAAAACTAAATAATAGTATCCCAGATCACAAGCTAATTTTATTTCTTCCAGTGATTTTGTGGCACTAGTAGCTTTATTCACAAGTGGCTTTACAGGAAGATGGGCAAAGAGAGAGAGTAATCGGCTCAGGGGGGGGAAACAGACCTAGGCCCGCTAAGTCGAGGCCTACCCTCTGTGTAACTTGTACCTGCTCTAAAACTGAGCCACACGGTACCTCGTATAACTTGATCAAACCTCAATTTTGGGTTCTACAGATGCTAAAACCCAACTAGGCGTTTTGTTCTTAGATGTCATGAAAACAGCTAGAAAATAAGTCTTGTTGACACCTGGTCAGACAGATTATGGTAACAAAAAAAAAACTGACAGCATTAAAAAGGATGCTTCAGTGTGTTTTACAGTTCAAATAATTAAGATTAAACTTTACAGTCTGAAATACCATATGACAAGGCTGGGGGTCACCACCTGCTACAAATGCAAATTGAGAAATAGTTCCTCCGTTATCCATACCAGTCATTTCTAAGTTAAAACGAGCACAAACTCTAAACAGGTTCCTTAAAAAATAAAAAAAAAATAAAAATAAAAATTCTCTGCTTTGGGAAAACCGATGTCTCGCTCCGTCTGCGGTTGTACCTGCAAAACAAGACTTGCTGTAAGAGCAGCAGCTTTCTTTTATGACACATAAAGATGTGACATTAAAAAGAAAATCACATTATACTGTGTTCTCTAACGTACCTATCCGTCAGCTGAGAGTCAGCCTGGAGTTTGGCGTATTTTTTCCAGCCCAGTCAGTCATTCAGTCAGCCGCCGTCTCTCTGCTGGCTGACAGAAAGAAGAGATGTCAGCGAACAGGTTTTCCAGGGAGCTCAGGGCCTTCACGTCTGCCTTGGCGGTGACTGATGAGGTCGGGAAGAGTGACGGGCAGCTGCGGTCTTTTCTCAGCCCACGGGGCCTGCCTGGCATTAACGCGGTGTGCCATGTTCTCAGAGGGAACCTGTCATTCAGCCGTCACTCAGACCGACAGACGCGCCGAGCGCACGGAGACAGAACATGAAAGGGACTGGCAAAGCAGCAGCCGATCCCCAGGTGGCCGCTCACAGCTGAAGGTTGGGAGTTTCTCACCGCCGTTGCTGGGCAGCTCCACTTCAGCTGCGGGGGCCACACGCAGACACGAAGGTGGCGGCGAGGCCTGGACGGACATCAAAGTCAGGATCCGTCAGTCGTGCCACGTGATATGAGGGGGGGGAGCAGCTCGCAGTGCCGTTTGGGTTTGATCTGTTCTCAACTCGTCTCCATGGATCAGCAACACTCGCGCTGTCTTCTGCGGGTAATAATTATCAAAGTTCCTCTGCTGTTAAAGACCTGAGAACATGTTCACGGAGCAGGTCAGTGTTTAATGAAGAATGCATGCTTTAGTTTTCTGGTGTTACAACCACAGACTTCTATGTATCTTATTGAGGATCCAGTCAGACTGGATGGAGAGCATCTGTATACATCAGTTTTTAAGTCTTGGAACAAACAGGTCTGGACTTTGTCTGGGCCGTTCGAACACATGAACATGCCTTGATCTAAACTACCCCTTGGTGGGCCTGACTGCATGTTTAGGGTCATCCTGCTGGAAGGTGAACCTCCGCCCCAGTCTCAAGTCCTTCGCAGCCCCTGAAAGGTTTTCTTCCAGGTTTGCTTTGGCCACAGTGAAACCCACCTTCCCATCCACTGCGACTAGCTTCCTGTGCCTGCTGAAGTAAACCAGCCCCGTACATTGATGCTGCCACCACCGTGTTTCACCGTGGACTCTGGGTGTTCAGGGGGATGTGCATTGTTAGCTTTGCTCCACTCGTAGCATTTGGTGAGTAACCCAAACAATATTCATCTCATCTGACCGACATGCCGTCTTGCAACGTGTACGCTGGATGTTTTATGGCTTTTCATAGAAGAATAGCCAGAAGACAGTCATGTAAAGTAGAGCAAATATTAAAATATTCTAATTAAATAAACTACAGGTTTTTAATGTAACATGACACAATGTGGAGAAGGTCCGGGAGAATAAATAGTGCACAGCACTTGAAATGAGTAGGTTACTGTTGACAGGTGTGTGACCTAAACATGAAATTTAATTCTCCACAACTTTACCTCTAACCTGTGTGATGGCCGGACCCCGGTTCTTATTGGTCCTCTTATTTCTGCTGCTGCACGCTCTTTCAGGAGTGAATGACTTGATGCAATCTGCTGGATTTCCTAAGATAGAAAACTTTTGACCAATCTCTCTGATTTGATGGTACTATGTAAAGTTCTTTCATGTGTTGTGAATGTACACTGTATAAATAAAATGAATTTAATTGAAGAAAAAAAAGGAGGAATTTTCAGTTCTGTCAGGTCTTCTTGTGTAATGGGTGACACTGGCAAACACAGAGTTACGTTTTAAAAGGTTTATTGAAAAGGATGGCAAGCAGAACCAGACTTGACAGATGAATAAAGGCTGATGATGCAGGCACAGACCAGAACAGGCAACGTGGACTGGAGGAAACACCAGAACAGGCAGAGCAAGCGGCTTGAAGTCACAGGGAAACAGACAGACTTGTGCAGCATCCACATACAGGCAACTTTTATCAGAAGAGTCCAGCTGGCTGAGCACACAGCAACTGGTATAGGTAGGGCACATCACAAAAGAATAGAAGAAACGTTCTGGCAGTGAGTGGAGGACTGAGGCAGGTATATGTAGGCAGGTGGACAGAGTTGATTAATTAAGGCAGCAGGTGGCTCTGATTAACAGTGAGGTATTGGCTGGAGGGAGGCTGAGCTGATTGGTTAGTGGCTGAGAGGTGAAGGCTGATCCAAGAAAACTCCAAAAAAAAAAAACAAAAACCTAAATCATGACATCTTGGGGATGAGTTTTACACAATGCTGTTACATAAAAAAGTAGATGCTGGCTTATATGTTAACATACCTGAGAAAAAATAAAGCAAATGTGAAAATAAATAAATAAACATCCCAGGATGCGGAGTTTGGAAAAGTAGATTTTTAGAGAAGATCTAACCAAAGAGGGGTATATATATATATATATATATATATATATGTATATATATATATATATATATATATATATATATTAGGGCTGGGCAACGATTAAAATATTTAATCGTGATTAATCGCATAATTTGCCTGATTAATCGTGATTAATCGCATTGTATTTACAAACTCCAAGAATGAATTCAAAAGTAGTGTAAAGAGCACTTTTATTTTAATGTTCTGCTGCCATATGAACAAAAGTGTTGTAACATTTGTAGCACTTATCAGTAACACATATTTAGTGTAAAGCTCAACTTAAACATGTAAAACAAAAAATAGCAATAATAATAAATTAAAGCTTATTGCCACTGACAGGAAATTCTCTTTATGGGGAAAAAATCTACCAAAAACAGGCAATTTCTGAGGTAACAGGGAGCAGCATTACCATTTTATGTTCAATACCAAAGTTTAACTTGCCAGTGGTTACAACTAACTTGTTTCTGTCATATTCGTTGCTGGAAGAACTTTAAACTGAAATGCTTGCTAACTCGATATGCTTGCATGGTTATTTGACGTTAACACGCGTTTTTTTGTTGTTGCTTTCTCGCGTGCATATAGTGAATGGCAGGGAAAAACAGGCAAAAACACATGGATACTTTGAAATGAGAAGCGACTTCACCGACGGTGTCGATGCAGACCCCGCTCCGCTCCGCACAAAACTTGTTCCGTTCGCCAACTCACCGGCCGTTTCTCAATTCACGAGAACGCGAGTACGGACTCGCGTTCTCGTCAAGTCCGGTCTTGGCGAGAACACAGGAAGATCGGACTTGACAAGAACGCGAGCACGCAGCACGTATGGTGTATTGGAACAGAAGCGTACTTGTGACGTCATGAGACGCACAGTTCTTTAGCATTTCTTTAACATTCAAAAGTATTTATATACTACACCACAATAAATCTTATTGACAAATTTTTTTAAAACAACATTTTTAATTTCTAAAAAGCCTAAAAATTATCTTGCCGCGGTGCATTCTGGGAAAGCGGTCAGTCTGAAGAACGCACAAGTCTGCTCTGATGCATGCTCGATAAAGAGGGCGGGGTGAGAACAACATCCGGGGAATTCGGCGCGTTCTCGATTTGGCGTTCTCGGTATTGGAACAGTGCTCGGGCTGAGGCTGATGACGTGTCACGAGCACACAAGAACGTTCAAGAACGCATATTGAGAAACGGCCACCGCCTCGCCTAAGCAAATTCCTGCGGGAAACACCGCCTTCCGCATGTCGGCTTTGTTTGTTTCCGGCCAGCACCTTTCTTCCTCTTTGAATCCGAGGCTGGGCTGACAGCAAGGTTATTGGCGCATTATCGCCACCTACTGTTCTGATTCAAACCCCTACACCGCAGCAACAGACCTTCACAAAATAAAAGCATGTGAGCAACATGCGTTAACCCGCGTTAAAGGCACACTATGCAACATTTTTCAGTTAATTAATGTGTTCCATACCGTTTTGGATGATTAAATGAGTCATTTCAGGTTGAACAAAGGTTTTCTTGGCCGCCCTGGTGGTCTGTGGGGGAAATACCGCACTTGCAATTGCAGGAGCCCTCGGCCCGCACCCACAGGCTCAGAATCTCGTGCAAGATCGCGAGAGTCGGTCTTGCTTTACGGCGAGAACTGCTACACGCCCCCAGTGAAAGGCATGCTCGTTGCTAGCGCAGTGGCGATATCTGTGCAGTTATCATGGCGGAACCGGCGATAAAACAGCGAAAGCCCATGTCGGAGCAGACAAGAAAGAGGAAAAGGGCTGTGGAAAGAGAGAAGAGTCGTACACGGGTGAACATCTGGAAAGCTTTTTCCGAATGGCGAGAGCTAAAAGAAAGAGAAGGCTGCAAGGCTGACGCGGACCTCGCATTTCTGCTGATGCGATTGTAAGTAACATTGGAATGGTTACTCTCTCTCTCTGTGCATGTTCATACTTTCACTGTGTTAAGCCGGGCATACACTGTATGAGTTTTTCAGTCGTGGTACTTATATACATCTCAAACTGCGACGGAACCGCGGGGTTTAAAAGTTCACCGCTCATCTGTGTGCTGATCTGTGTTTTCAAACTGTGCGACGGAACCGCGGGGTTTAAAAGTTCTCCGCTGATCTGTGTTCTCAAACTGTACCGCGCGACGCTCGGACGCGGCTCGGGAGGCACCGGGCGTCGGGGGGAACGGAGGGGAGAGAGGAAAGACGAGACACCTCGGCGGCCGCGCGGCATACGGAAACAGACGGCCAGCGCGTCGCGCGGACCCGAGCCAGGCGGAGGTCGTTTCGGGACGCCCGCTCCCCTCACTCCACTGGCGGGGACGGAGAGGAGGGGAGGGCGCTCCCTCGTAGCTCTGCTTGAACAGCAAGATGGTGATTCGTTGCGTTCGCCTGTCTGCTAAGCTCAAAACAACCGCGCCTGGCTTGACTGAGAAACCAGGAGAACAGCTGAGCATATTTACGACAGTGCACTTTTACTTTCGCCCTCTGGGGGGCGCCTCGCTGGAAAATCAACCCCGGTTGCATAGTATACCTTTAAAGTAAATATCGGCGTTAATAGTCTAATGAATTAACGCAAAATTAACGCGTTAACTTGCCCAGCCCTAATATATATATATATATATATATATATATAATATATATATATTTTAAGAATTAAGAAAATTCTAAGATTTTTCTTTGTATTTTACCTTGGTAAAAGTTTTTCACAAAGCATCTTTGGCCATCAGAGAGCTCCTAAAGTGAAAAAATGTTAGGAGTAGTGAGGAGGTCTTTTAGCGAGCCTATGAAGGTCCTAAGCAAGGAAGATGGCTGAAATGCTCTCAACATTAAACATTTTACAAGAACTAGAAAACGTCCCAGAGACAAGATAAGAGGTGAGAAAGTATTTCCTGTATTTTGCATAATGGTGTCAGTAGTCTAAATGGTCATATGAAGTTTGCTTGAGTGACGCCATCTCCTCTCTGGGGTTTGATCGCTTTGTGCCGTCATCCAGGGACCAATTTACCTCTCAGCACATCTATTCTCCTCCCAGAGCTGTGCGGACAGAGACGCTGCTCCTCACGTTTTTTTTTCCCCACTCTTTTTTCCCCTCCATTTTATGTTGGTCGTTTTGTCAAATACAACCACTTTATACAAGCAGGGAATCCTGAATAAAATGCTGAGTGTGCATTAATATCAAACAGATAAAGTAGTAAAATGACCGGCATGGTAAGTAAACAGAACAGGCAAATCAAATGATGAGGATGTAAATAAGGTATGTTCAAATATTTCAACGCTGGGTCGCAATTATTTAATTTTGTTGAATTTTATCATCATGACACAGATTTGCAATCTATCCAGTCTCATCGGTTAATTTCTTTCCTTTTGATTACTAGCACATTTGTGTGTTTTTTTCTTGTGCTATCAACCAATCACAGCTCTTAAAAGACAACGCCACACCTCCTCACTAAGATAAAAAATTCTGTTGTCTCCAATTAGCTAAGACTCCGGTAGACATTTTTAGGCTAAGATAGTAGCCCTCTGAGAGGACCCTGAGAATCTTTGTGAATACGGGCGATGGAGCTTAACACTGCCTCTCCTCACCCTCCTCAACAATGCTGTGGTCATGTTTGATTTGAAGGAGGACCCAAATACAGGGTATGGTAGTGGTAAAAACGAAGTGCTTTTAATAGGGAGAACAAGGAAACTTACAAGACTCGGGAACAGGGCTACACAGGCAGAGGACCAGGCGGAGCACTGGGGAAACGGGGAGCAAGCCACGGACCATGAGGTAGAACAACAGAGCAGGACATGGTGCAGTAGCACAGGAGATTCCAGCAAAGAAACAAACAGTATATATACAGGGAGAGAAACGGCTGAGATCAATGAGAGCTGAGCGAGTGAGGGAGAGAAGAGTAAATGAGCAGGAGCAGAACAGAGAAACAGGCAAGGGTATCTAACAGAACAAGACAAAAATGTACATAAGGATGAAGCGAGAACCTACTATGCAATGGTAAAACTACGTAAAATAGTCGCCATATTAAGAGAGCAAAGAAACTGATCAGAAACTAAAACTCAAACACCTAACACAGGAGGATTGTGACAACTGTATCAGCTGTGGATCACTTCCGGGTCCCAGGAACCACATGAGACAATGCCCGAGAGGCTGGAACTGCCGGGCAAGAGTCCTGGAGGAGGACCAAAGAGGAGATTTATGGATTGGAGTAAAAGAGGACATGAAGGTAGTGGGTGTGAGACAGGAAGCTGCAGAGGATCGGCTCAGATGGAGGCAGATTACTCCTTACCCCTTAAAGGGAAAAGCTGAAAGAAGATATCCATTTTCATCATTTGGGCCTTCAAGTTGACGATAAAACAATGAATTCTTCATACATATGAGAAAGATTTGTTTCCCCTCATTGATAAACATTGACCCATTACCATTATTAAATGTAGCCATCTACTCCACGGCATAACCTAGTCATGTAAGTAAACCAAGAACTACAACATGGAGGCTTCCAAACAGGAAGTGTGATTATTTTAAATTGGATACATACGTTCCTTTAAGGTCACATATTAAAAGAAACGAAAAGGCTAACAGGTGCGTTTTTGTGTATTGATTTTTATTGTAGACATGGTGTGACATCTTTCTGAAATGTCTTTCTGAAATGATGTACAAAAGTGTAACAGAACTGAGAATGGCTCAGACGAGGTAGAGCTTTCAAGAGGGCTTGCTGGCTTGAAAAATAAAACAAAACCAAAAAACTACACAGTAGAAAAAAACCAACCCGGAAAAATCCAATGAAAATGAATCCTCCTGTCTCGCTGCTGTCCACTCATCCTTTTTAGAAGTGATAATAAATACAGATCTCAACCAATTACTTTTGGAATAATAATTTTTCTAGGGTAAATCAATCCTAGACCAAAACAAATAAAAAAAACAGCAATACAGACAGAAATAATACAGTATAATAGGCATAAAAATAAAAAAAAAACAAAGAAAAACACCTGCCAGTCTCTCTGGGATGTCTGCTTTGACTAGCTACTGAACAGATCCTACAGTTAGAGAAAAGAAGCTCTAAAATAATAACAACTCAGACAACAGCTAGCATTATCCAACTTTTCATGAATTGAATGCACTAAAAAAAGCTGTGCTGTACAGCTTTCACATGAGTAATCTTTCTTTTTACTTTTTTTTTGTTAAATCATAGGAATATTTGGAATCATTCTAACAAAACCAAAAAAAAGCATCTCTACCAAGAATGACGGTGAATTCGTAAGCCGGCACCAATAAAAAGAGACATTCTCAAAGAAACCTTCGCTAGAAGTGGAGAAACAAAATGAATCAGGTTAAAGCGCTAACTTAGTCTAAGTGCACTAGTAATGCCATTTGGTTTCTACTGCTGCTTATAAAGGGTTTGGTAAAGTGGGTTACAGATATACACTTTGTGTTTTTTACGCACACTCATTCCTGCTTTACAGTTTTCTAAGTCACACTTTGGAGTACAAACTCTGAGGGGTTAATCATAAAGGGAATTCTGTACAACATTGGTATTAGTACTATACTACCCCAAAGGCTAGAAGATCCATTTCAAGTATTTTAACTACCCACACCTTCCACAAATACACACACACGCACACACACACACGCACACGCACACGCACACACACACACACACACACACACACACACACACGTGTGTATAAATTAGGCAAATTCAAGCACATGGCATTGTATGCATTGCTAAAAACGACCTACAAGCATGTAAAAAAAAAAAAGAGTACAACACTCCTCCGTAAGCTTTACAGTTTGGAAGTTTAAGTCCAGGAGGTTGACGGATCGGTCCTTAAAGTCTGGAGCTGCTTTCGCTTTTGACTTTTCCTCGTTTTGTCGTCAACATTTCATCCAGCCATGCCTGAATCATGTGTGGGTTTTTTTAAGGATGAAAAGCAAGCAAAGCTATTAGTTCAGTTTCATTTCAATAAATGTTAACAGGCTTTCATTGCAAAGGAGGTAGGATAGTACAAAGAACGTCTATACAGAGGTTTTTTTAAAAAAAAAAGGTCTGGAAAGGTAAAAATCTAATCTCACACCAACCTTTGTTAAAGCTGTGACAGCTCTATGACTCAAAGGAAATAAGCGTTGTGTTTATCCCCAAAGTCCCCGGAAATGTGACCTCCTGACCCCTGGCCGCTCTCTACACTGACCTATCAGCGGTGCCCTCAGAATGCAGATCTACATGTCATCATTCACAGAACTGGACTGACAGCATTGAAGAGGTCTGTTCCGGTTTCTGTTCAAATATTCAGTACCTGGTCATGGATTGGTATGCTTTTATAAGTGCTCATTTCTCATGTTTTTCATACCTAACGAAAAAAGGTTTTCAATATTTTACAAATGAGACCCGGCTAAAAATAACGTGGGAAAAGGTGCAGCTGATTTAGGTTTGAATGATAATTTTATGTGTTGTTTTAAACTCCCTCTGTAAACATAAATTTATAGTTCTGCAGCACAGCATAAGATGACCATATTATTGTGGCTTTTAAAAATATATATCAATCCTGGCTTCTAACTAGAGATGCACCAAGTAATGAATCAGTGAAACTGAAACCTGACCATGTGGCCTGTAATAACTAACCATGTTAACCCACTGATTGCTTGAACGTTGCTGATTACCAAGTTTACTGATGGCTTTTCAAACAGCTGGAGATCGGTCTCCTTCCTCTTGTTTATTAGTTAGCATATCATGAGGCCAGAGCCTTTAACGTTGACATTGGCTCATACTTTGTCCCCAGAAGTACCTTCCCATTAGGATAGGTCAGAATGGACTGCTGGCCAAGATGTTAACTAACACTGTGTTTCGTCAAACAGATCAGGGCAGTAATCATCAGATTAAAAAAATAAATAAAATTGTTTTGAACCCAGCAAAAGTGGTTTATGGCCGTTATTTTATTAGCTGTTTTTTTTTGTAGAAAAGTCCAACGTTATCTTGTAGGAGGTATTTCTTCCACTAGTACCAAGTTCTTTTTTCCAAGTGTACACGTAATAAAATCTGGAGCCAACAACTTCCTGCCACTCCTATATTAGAGCATCTGTCTAATTTAGAGCCAGAAATCTTTTATGAACAGGTTATGGAGGAAAACTCTTCCTTTTAAACGGACATTAATTGAATGACCATAAAAATGGGATGCTCATTTATATTGGCTGTTAAAAACACATCTTTTTTTTCTTTAATGAGCACTTAAGCACACATCACCATTAGCGTTCTCTCTTTCTTTCTGGTCCCATCCCTCTCTTTCAAGTCATCATCTTTGCGTCCTCAGAGCGGTGCTCCCACCGCAGCTCTGAACTGAGCTATGAAGTTGTGAGAAGCGAGTTGCAATTTGTCCTCCTCTGAATTAGAATCCGGATGAACTGAAGGGCCGTCCTCTTCTCCTGTGGATTGGTCCATCCTCACGTACAACAAAGCCAAAAACTGAAAGTGTTAATTAAAGGGGCAACAGTAGTAGTCAAGCACTTCCACCATTTCTGATTAAACCAGCTCCAAACGCGTTGACTTTTCCTTCTTAATAGATGCTTGACATTTTTCTTTAAGGCTGCACTTGGCAAGTTTACACCTCAAACACAAAAGCAAAAGGAAAAGCTAAATTCAGACGCCGACAAAACTCAGGAATCCTTAAACTGATGCAAGCTTTCATGTCAACGACGACCAAAAGGACGCACAAGATTACATTTGGTGAGTCCAGCTTTCTTGCTGAGAAGACACTTTGATTTTTCAGTCTTCATTTCCTCACAGTCTTCACTAGTGCGTCTTTTCTGATTCACCTTCTCTTGTCGTAATGTAACATTTCTTGGCAGGCCTCTTCACAAAAGGAGAAAAAACATTAAGAAAAAAAATAAAAGAACCTTCATTCCTCCACAACCATGAGTCAATCTATCCCAAGGCCAGTCCGTTAATCACAGTAAAATCTTTTGTCGGCGTCATTGTGGGTTTGGTATGTGTTTGGCAGCCGCTGCTTTCCGCTCCTCCTGGCTCAGGGGCAAGCTTCTGGCGTCGGGATACTGGCTGTTATCAAAAGGCATGTGGTGGACGCTCTGGACGTGCGTCTTTAGGTTCCCTTTCTGAGAGGCTCGGTATGGGCAGAGCTGGCAGCAGAATGGCCTTTCCCCTGGAGGACAAACACAAGCAGACCGCAGCTCAGATGCTAGCAAGGCGCAATACAGTAAACAGGATCAAAAGAACTTTGATATGAAGAGTAGTATGTAATGTAGAGTAATATGAAGACAAGGGATGGTGATTACATCATTAATGAGGTGGTGGCATCTCACACAGAGGAGGAAAAAAACAAACAAGCCAACATGGACTAACATTAACAGACACACAGGACGACATTCAGCCAGAAGCTGGAAAGGATTTTGCACTCCCGGAAAGGCGTTCAAACATTTTTTTGTACTTGAACGGGACAGGCTGTATGAGACTCTCACAGTATGATAGCGAAAAGCAAAAAAAAAAAAAAAACATTTTATGGCATTAACACAAAAATTTTAAACAAAAATGTAAAAGAACCTTCTAATTGCTTTTATTTACAAATGTGAAGCTGTAATAGGACTGACGGGCTACTTTGGTCTTCACGCCATGACTTTCCGAGTGTTTTGAAACTGTAACTATTTCCCGAGAGAAGGACTGATTTTCTACAAGCCAGAGAAAAAAAATGTAGCAGCCTCCTTACACCCAGCTGACCTACAGTGCACAGCTACAGGTGGGAGAATTGCAAACAGCCTTATATGTATGCTCTTCACAGCAAGAGAAAACGGCAGTCAGTCCAGCATATAATTAGAAGGACTTTAAACCGTAGTAATACAATAACGGAAAATGTAAGCAGTTTTAAAAGCTATATATATATTTATTATTTATTTATTGCCCTGGATCGTGGGTATAGAAACACTCTTCAGTGTGCAAGTTGTAATAGTGGGAAGAAGATTCAAAGCAAGCAGATTCAGACTAATACATCTGCCTGAAATGTTCTTTTGTCTTCTTTCTATTTTTCTCAATCATTGGGGACAATGGATACACCTTCCTCCCACTGAGAAGCACACACACACCCCTGTACTCTTTCTTCTAATTAGACTGACCTACAACGGCACAAACACCTCTGCAAGAAAGCAGAAAAAAGGCAACACACGTGAGCAAAACAAATGAGAATGCCATTTAATTGCACCTAATTATCATTTTGATAAATGGAAGAATATCAAAGTGGGAAAACAAATGGCTCCCGCTGCCCCTCCCGTACCTCTCTCCCTGAAGAAGAAACAAGAAAATATGGCTGTTATCATACATCATCAGAAACGCAACAGAACAAAAAAGAAATACAGGAAGGTGGGTGAGACGGAAACAGAGGGATAAAAACAAAAAAGGTGTAATTAATCACAAAAGAAACGGGGGGAAAAAATGGCGAGGCAGAGACGTGAGGTGAAAGCTAGAACCTAAACGACATCGTCCTGGGAGGAAACATGGCTGACGGGACCAGTGCACTACATTATGCTAAAGGTTATCGTCGTCGTAAAGCAGCGTCAACAGTACATCTAATTGGACCCCTCTGCTGCGCCTGCTCCCATCACTCAGAGTGCGAGGTAAACCTGAGTCTGCGTGTGATCTGTGTGATAAATTATGACGGAGCTTAGAACCCAGCTCTGTGTGAACACAAACCAGAACAGCTGTAGTCTTCTGACATAGGTTTTTACCTACATGACTAACTCCAAAAACCTTCAGAATGTCTAATGCCATGTTGCTTTTCTACAAAATGATCTGTTTACTTACATGCTTCCTTATTTTGGCATTCTTAAGAGTAAGAAGAGAAAATCTTCAGAAGTTGCATCTCATCTTTCAATCAATTTCACATTAAAAAGTTTTATAGTCCTCTAAACAAGTAGAGTTTTTTTCCAAAAATGTGTTACGGACCAATACTGTATGACCGTAGACAGACTCAAATGTCAGTTCATAAAAGCTTATGTCGGATTTTCTTTCCTGATTCTTAGTTTGTGTGAAACTAAACTGATGCACAGGAATTCAACCATTCTTGTTGGCAGGAAGCTCATTCTCATGCCTTGCACACATACACATGCAGACCTCCTTGTGTAATCACTTTTGCATTGTGCATGTTTTTAAATGCGGGCTTGTAATAGCTAACACGTAGACACGCCCAAAGATACAATTAACACATTTTTTGCTCAATATCTGCAGTGCTATTTGTAGCTTGATCATAAACAGGACGGTGAGCTCTGGGTATTTTTGCTTTCTTTGGATATAGCAGTATAGCCAACTCCAATTTTGTAGAATTGTTTACTGAAAATGTAGTGTAAGTGTAACTAACCTTGATGTAAAAACATAACCCCCAACCCCAGACAAATTTAGAAAAATTCCACCAAAGCGAGTGATTCACAGAGACCCTGAGGGACAGGGCCAAGTGTGGGGATGACCGGAGGGGTGGTGGTCAGGACAAGGGAAAGTGATAGCTAGCTTAGTATGACATGTTGAAACATGGAGGGCAATGCTGTTGGCCATAGATCGGTCTTTAGAGGTGGAGGATTTTTCAACGCCCTCTGCAATGTAGTTTGAGGGAGGCTTTGTGAAGCCCAGCACACCTGAGCCTTATGTTAGAGCCACTGGATCAAGACGTTGACCCAGCGATACCCCAAGCCGACGTTGCAGAGGCAGCGGAGGACAGAATGGGTCCCAGTTCTGAGTGGTAAACTGATGTTAGCAGCATCGTTGCTAACATAGGCTAACTTCAAAGCAGTAACAATCAGCAGTAACAAATGCTAAAAACGCTATTGAGCAATGCTCAACTCCTGATTTGCCACGGGGGCGCGTGCCTGACTGGAAGGCTTTTTTGCCCAAACGCAAGGCTGTGACTTAGGGATGTACCAAACTGTGCCGTTTTAACTAATAAGAAAATTCAACTGCAGTTGCCACGTTTCAACCCATGGAGGTCAGCACTAAGACGGTTTTAGGCCAGATGTTGCAGAGTTAAACAAGGTTACATGTAAATGTCAAGAGTTGCACAGTAACTTAAAGATAGTACCCTTAAGGCTCAATTTATACAATTGATTTGGGATTTAGTTAGTCGTTAAGTTCATTGCAGCTGCAATATTTAAAAAAAAAAAAATTATAGACTATTGGCGCAAATTCGCCTCAAACTCATTCCATTCTTAATGCAGCTGAGATGTTGATTAAGGTGACCAAACGTCATCTTTTCCCCAGACATGTCCACTTTTCACATTCTGTCCAGGGCATGCGGGGGGTGAGGATTCATAGATTAATGAAAATGTCGTTTTTCCAAGGACCAATGTACTTCAATTGACTGACGTGCTGTGTCAGATGTGTCGGCCTTTTTTGCATGTGACGTCATCCCTGAGCTGCTGCCAGGTGAATGGTTTTCCGCTCACAGAGAAAACAGCAGGGCGGCGTTGGTAGAGCTGCTGCTGGTGGCTCTGCTGCTGGCTGCTATTTACAAGATGCCAAAGCACAAGTGTACAAAAGTGCAAAAGAAACCCATATTCCAAATTGTGATTTCTGTTCTTTTTTGTGAATAATTTAAACACAGTTTGCGTCAAACTTAAACAGCAACGGCAATTAAGGCAAAAGTCAAGAAAGTCAAAAAGTTGTTTGATCTGATTTTTTAAGAGTAAACTGAACAAGAGAGGCAAATAAAAAGGTTAAAGACATGAAGCAATGTCAGAAAAACACAACAGCTCAGATAAAAAATAACAATAATTGGGATTTCGGTGCAAGAATACAGCCTATAGAGTGAACTACACTCCACCGGGTTACACATGATTATAGATTTGTACAGTACAGATATTTCTGGAGTCTTGGGTGACCTTCTTGTGAAGCTGATAGGAGCCTATAGGAGTGCATGAACAGGAATGGAACAATCCCAACACTCCTCTGCTGCTTTTAAACATGAGGACAGAATATAGCCTAAAAGATAGCTGAAAAAGTTCCAGTTATAAGTGAAAAATTTTATGTTAGTGATGCACTTTTTAAGAATGAATGAATAAATGAGGTGTACCCAATATTATCTTCTTAAAATCACTTAGTTGATGGACCTATGGAACCACAGCACCCTCTGGTCTCATTGGCACCCCAAGTTAAGATGTGTAAAACCGAGTTTTTAAAAAACGAGCAAGAAGCGTTGTGAACCCACAGTTTGGCCAAATAAAATGTATCTAGGGATTAGAGTAAGGCAATGCCAGGTTAATCAAATAAATCCTGGCTCTATGACGGCCCCCACTTTTATTAAGCCTCCGGGTATTATTAGTAAAAAACTTTGTATATTAATCTTTTATTGCAGTAATACCATCTGATACCAAAATTATTTCAACAGTTCAAACTTTATTTTGAGTACATATTATTTGTGGAAAGAATTTGTCCTTTGACGAAATAACCACTGCCACAGGGGCGCTTCATCAACAAGGCCTATAAAAATGTACCTGAAGCAGTTTTTCAAATGTATCCTTCACTGTTTTTATTTGATGAGGGTGTCTACGAACTTCTCAGAATTAATCCCTGACTTCCTGTTTTGATGGGGTAAACAAATGGCAGACATTTGTAGGTATTCAAATGTTCAAATGTGCTTGGAGGATATATATAACTAGGCTGACTGCAAATATGCTTATATATGTTAGAATTTTATACACACAACATATAAATATTTGGCAAGAGCAGGGGTCAGCAATGTTAAAATGCTATAAGCATTGGTTCAGCTAAACAAATTTGTTTACAGACACAATAGCAGCATGAGTCGTTGAGGCTAAATATCTTGTTTAAATAGTACCACCTACAGGGAACTTGTTAAGATTTTTAAATGAAATAAAAAATGTTTGGTTTTCAGGCTCAATAGCTTTTCATCCACTAGTTTAGTTTACAAATAAGTTGACAAGGAAAAACAATCATAAAAAATAATATTACTTACAATAACAGTGTAATTTTCTGTTTAGATTTTAGGCATAAAATTAATGACAACACTTAGGAAAAACTGCTAAAGCTATGTATGAAATTACCTGTACATTTTCAAACATCGCTCAATCAAAAGTCTTTAAGAGCCACAGTTCTAAAGAGGCATTTGTGGCTCTGGGGCTGCTAGCTGCAAACTGCTGAACTAGTACCAGTACATCGGGGGGGAACGTATGTATATCCATAAGAGACTGAGGTGATTCTCCTGGTACAAGAGGAGGTTATGTGGTTATTTTTGCGGTATTGCAGAGATCACTGACTAAAATCATTGAAACTGGAGCTGGCTACGTAACACATTTCAGGTCGTAATATTTTCTCAATGAACAGCAAGTGCAGAGTGAGCTTTGGGTACATCGTCAGGATGTTTCCATATGTGCGCTGGACACACAGATATGAATGCCAGGTGTGATCCTGCTGTATGTGAGGATGCCAGGGGTTAATGCCAGGCGGAGAGGGCGCCACGTGTGATGG
Organism: Fundulus diaphanus; assembly: GCA_037039145.1. Classification (NCBI taxonomy): domain Eukaryota; kingdom Metazoa; phylum Chordata; class Actinopteri; order Cyprinodontiformes; family Fundulidae; genus Fundulus; species Fundulus diaphanus. Next base: position 18,279,739 of record CM073130.1, on the reverse strand, counting down.
TCACACAAGAGCAAAAAGGGCAAACCAGCACAGGATGTCAGGCGGCACAATGGACACACACACACATACACACACACACACACACACAAACATAAACACACATGCAGGCATGAGGTGAGACAGCAATAATGAGAGACATGCAGAAGCCATGAGCGAGCCCAGTGATTAGCTGTCGTGCCACATACTTGTTTGGGAGCTTCAGAAGCGGTGGTGTGAGCGTCAGTACCTCGGTGGAGTCCGTTATAATCAAACCCAACTGTGAGAGGGAGAAGGAAAGAGGAAGAGGAGGACGAGGAGGAGGAGGAGGGGGAAGGAGGGAGGAAGGAGGGAGGAAGGAGGAGGGCACTTGGTTAAATGCTCTACCAGATCCATACAAGCATTTATTTGTCTTTCTTTTCCCCTCTCCACCACCCACATAACACAACAGCCTTTGCCACCAGCGCCCCTCGTTAGCAGAGGGGGCCTGGCAGTTGATGGTGATGACGACGGGGATGATGACGATGACGATTGTGACGATGGTGGCGAAGACGGTGACGGAACCTGGTGGAGGCAAGTCGGTGATTTAATGTGACGCATGTTTAATCGAGGCCTCGGGGTGGCTGGCCTTTTCTGCGCGTGCATGTCCGCGCTGAAGACGACTGTAGGTGACAACATTAATTACAGCCTATGCAAGTGTTTACAGACCCTCTGCATGGCCGTGTGTGTGTGTGTGTGTGTTTACGGTGGGGCTGGAGGGGAAGCTCAGCACTGCATCACTTACCATTTGGCCTCTGTCACTTAGAATCACTGGCTGTGCCACATATCATTCACACTCTCTATAAAGAAGCTACTTATCTCCGTGTCGACTGTGATCACGGCCAGCCCGGCTGATGGACATGACAGGACAGGAGAGAGGAGGAGGAAGGAGGGAGACGTGAGGAGGTAGGGAAACAGGCAGCCGAGCGGTGGAAAGGAGAACAAAGGGGGAGATGTAAGGGAAGGAAGGGGAGGAAAGGACGCTGTGCACCGAGCACAAACAAAGGAAACATAGAAGGAAGGGGAGTAGAAGGAATGAAGCGCCATGCAAAAGTATTCAGACACTTTGAAATATCTCTCATTTTGTCTCCGCTAGCTTTACACGTCTACAGACTGAAACCTTTGCCGCCTTTCTTCGCACCAGTTGGATTAGATGGAGAGCATTGCTGGGCAGCGATTCTCAAGTCTTGCCACAAAGTTCTCCGTTAGAGTTAGGTGTGGACTTTGATTGTGCCTTAACGCATGACTGGGTTTTGATCGGAACCTTTGCAACTCTGTCTGTATGTTTAGGGTCACTTGTTTGCTGGAAGCTAAACATCAGCTCCAGCCTCTAGTCCTTTGCAGCTTCTAAGATGTTTTTTTTTTCTTTTCCAGGATTGCTCAGACCAGCCACACCATGACGCTGCCACCGCCGTGTTTCCCTGTGGAGATGGTGTGTTCAGGGTGTCAGTGCAAAACGCCATGGGGGGGGGGGGGGGGGGGGGGGACACGTCAGATCAGACCTAAAGGTTCAGTTTTAGGTCTCATCTGACTGGAGTGTTATCTTCCACATGCTTGTTGTGTCCTCTACATGGCTTGTTACAAACCGCAACAGGGACCTCGGTTGCTGTCTTCTTACCGTTCTTCCGCAAAGGCTAGAGTTGTGGAACGTGCAACTAAGAGTTGTCCTGTCGACAGGCTGTTCCTCCTGAGAAGTTCAACGCTGCAGCTAATCCAGAGTCCTCCAGGACCACAGCTCTGAGCCCGGCTGGTCAGTGTAGGTGTTTAGACTTTCAGCAACTTTTGTCCTGACCTGTCTGCTGTGTTCCTTGGACTTCATGAGGCTGTTGATGTTCTCCAGCAAATCTCTGAGGCCTTCTCAGAAGAGCTGGATTAATACTGAGATTAAATTACACACAGGTGGACTATCAAATAATTGTGTGATTTATGAAGACAAATGGTTGTGCTGGATTTTAATAACAGGTCACAGAGTAAGGGAACACCGTTTGATTTCTCAGACTGATCAACTTCTTTGCATTCGTCTATTGCGTAAAACATAAATGGTACGTTTGCGGTTCTGGTGAACATGTGGCTGGACTATGAGTATTTTTTGCAGGGCAAGAGAGAAAAGAAGTAAAATGAAGAACAAAATCCAGAAATTCAAACAAATGAAAAGGACCAAAGTAGGAAGCGGGAAGAAGCCAGGGTGTCTAAATCAAGCTGTTTGCAGTGAGTGGCACTCAGATTCATGCTAATCCGTTCCCAAAGTTGGCGTGGACAAATGCCGTTCCGCTTCATTAGAATGCACAATTCCATCTCTCTAATTGACGCGCGATTAATAATGTATACGATTTGTCACAGGTCAGGTGTCTGCGGCGAATCACGTCTCCGTTTAAAAAATAGAAACAGCTGCCCGGCCCAGGGCAGGAAGGATTCACGGATCGGCTGTCACGCACAGCCCGGGCAGAAAAAGAAGAAGACGGCTCTTGATTTATTTTGCTCAACGTGGGGACGGGATGCACCGTAGGACAATGAAGAATTGTGGGGAATGTGAATTCCCGTGCATATATTCTCCATATCTCATGTCGTCGGTGGGTGGATGGAGCTGTGCGGGTGGAGATGCGCATGCAGAGGTGAGTGACTGATGAAGGAGGGGCCAAAGAGCTGGGAACTTTGAAAAGTGCATTAATAACAAGTGGCTCGTAAGTTTTAAAGCAGCTTGCTGGAGTTCTCGCATGTATAGAACATCATATGGGCCTGTAGGCCATTAATATTCCTCCCACTGTTATTGTGATTAGTTTTGGAACTTGATTAGCAACCAAACCCTCATCTAGTTGCTATATATGGCTTCATAAACTCATATAACTGAGCTTAATAGCAGACTTTTTTAATATCTGGCTCCAGGAGGTGCAACGTTTTCTTAAGTTCAGCATCTCAAAAGTCTAATAAAGACGTAAGCATATAATAAATACTGAATGGGCCTAACTGGGACCGAATCCTCATGACTGTAAAAATGTTCATTGGAGACTCGATAAAATGCATTAAATAAAACAAGTTTTAAAGACCAACTATTCAGGAAGGGACACCTTAATTATACTGTAATATGAAAAGTGGGGTGTTGTTACTGTGCAAGAATGTGCCACATTTACAAAACGCATAACACGAGCATCCTGTTCTAAGGACTAAAACAGTGAGATCACAGGAAAGTTTCGCTGATTTCCCAGATAAACGGAAGTACTCCTGCTTTCCTTTGAGCGAGCGGATGGTGGGTGAGACGCGACGCGCCTGTGCTTACCTGTGTGGGACCTCATGTGTGTGCGCAGGTGGCTCGGCTGACTGAAGCTCTTCCCGCACTCGTGGCAGAAGTACTGCCCCTGCCGCATCAGAGACCTCAGCATCCCTGATCACGCACACAAACAGGAAGGAGGGGGCAAACCGCACAATCAGACACACTGTGATCGACAGCTACCAGGAACAATAAAAACAGTCACAGGATCACCTGAAGTTCATCCAGAGTGAACTATTTCACACTTACAGCCACATACATTGATGCAGAGTACTGGGATTTTATGGGATACATCAACACCAATTAGCAAATACCCATGAAGAAAAAAGGAAGCGGGAACGTGGCCCAAGTATCGCAGCAGACGGGTCAGGGGAAAGTTGTGGAGAAATATGAAACAGGGCTAATTTATAGAACAAGCTCCCAACGTCGCATGGAGCACTGTGCAATCCATCATCCGAAAATGGATAGAGTATCGCAAAACAGTAAATGTGCCAAGACATCATCTGCCGACGATCTAAACTGATAGACTGAGCAATGACAGCAGTAGTCAGTGAAACGTCCAAGATGCCTTTGGAGGAGCTGCAGAGCTCCACAGCTCCGTTGGCAGGACGTTAAGATAGCCGTCTGAAAATGTGACCTTTCCGAAAGAAAGGCTGAAAGAAATCCACAGCTGAAAGGAAGCCAGAAGATGAGAGGGAAATCCGACATGTCATATGGAAAAAAGCCAACATTACACATCATCACCCTGAATCATTCCATTGGTGAAAAGTGGGTGTGGCAGCGTCATCCTGTGGAAATGCTTTTCTTCAGCAGGGACAGGCATGCGGGTTAGAGCTGGTTGCAAGTTGGACGGATCAATCGTGTTAAAGAGCTGAGACCAGGGCAGAAGTTCACTTTCCAGGAGGAAAGTACTACAAAACATACAGCCAGAGCTTCAGTGGTTATGGGTCAGGGATCTTTAGTTCCCGTTCTCGAGGTCCGGCGTCCTGCAACTCTTAGATGTGTCCCTGGTCCAACACACCTGAATCAAATGGCCAAATTAGCTCCTCTGTCTGCAGTCGAGTTCTCCAGAGTCCTGCTAATGACCTGATTATATTGACTCGGTGTGCTGAAGCAGAGACACATGTAAAGGTTGCAGGACACTCGAGGACTGGAGTTGAAGACCCCTGTTACAGATCTAAGCATATTCGCGCAGAATGGACCAGTCAAAGTCCAGGTCTAAATCCAATCGAGAATCTGTGGCACCTGGGACTTGTTAATGTGGAAAGCTGGTTAAAGTTATAACCCGAAAGACCTGCAGCTGTAACTGCAGCACAAAGTCTTGACTGAGCAGAGCTGAAATACAAAGCAGGGCAAAAAATATTTCAGCACCACACACCCAAATTATAAAATTATAAAAAGAAGATTATCTGTATAATCTCACCCAATCTGTATAATCTGATTGAATTTGACTTTGGAAAGTGCTTTGAGATGACATGTTTCATGAATTGGCGCTATGTAAATAAAATTGAATTGAACTGAATTTAAATCCATCACATTTCGACTGTATAATTTGTGCTGTTCTGTCACACAATTGTCATTAAAATCCATCGAGGTGTGCGGCTGTAACACAAAATGTCTAGAAGTTCAAGTGAATCCTTCCTAGGCACTGGGAGCAGATCGACAGAAGTAGTTTTTGTCAATCCCAAAGTTTCATTTAAGACGTGAATGGTAAATCCTTGATCAAACGTGTAACATTGTTATATGTGTTAGAATATTGGGAATTAGGGTTTTGCTAAACTCTTCTGTAAAATACTTATTGGAATTTATGAATGCACTTTTTGGACAATAAATGTTTGATTCTCAGCTAACCTGCCATTAACCCACAACTGATCCGAATGCTGCTACAAGTGGGGAGACGCTTTCACACGGCCCGTGTTTGAAGGAACTGAATGAAGACATAAAGGTCAGTAATGGACTGAAAGTGTGTGTGAGCCCGGGTGGTGCAGCGGAGCTAGGTAGCATCAGCGGTGGACTCGCCGAGGCATCATTAGTATGTCTAATGTGTCATTATGAGCGGCTTGCTCCGGGGGCTGGACTGCAGCTGTCACACAGCATCATCTCAGAGGCTGACAGCCAGACACACACACACACGCATGCACACACACTCCGCATAAATTACAGGCAATTAAAACGCCCCGGCTGTGATGTGCCCGCTCCGCTGCCCGCGTGTCACATGTCAGGTGTGTGCGTGTGTGTGTGTGTGTGTGTGTGTCGGTATGCGTACGTGTTTCAAGAACTGAGCGAGTGCGTGCACGTGTGTTTGGTAGAGGGTGAGGCACATGGTTGGCTGCCTTTTATGCGTACGCACACTTACAAACCATAACATTGACATCGCGTGGACAAGTTAATGGACTTAAGCAGCAAGGAGGAAGGAACTTGAGACAGAAACTTTTTACAAAATGCAAAGTAAGAGAGGCTATGTGCAATTTGTAGGACTCAAAACATTTGCCTCAAGCTTCCACTTGTCTGAGCAAATATAGGCCGAGTGCAAACACACACACACACACACACACACACACACATATATATATATATATATATATATATATATATATATATATATATATATATATATATATATATATATATATATGTGTGTGTGTGTGTGTGTGTGTGTGTGTGTGTGTGTGTGTGTGTGTGTGTAGCCTTGCCATTTTAGATGATGAACTGAGATGAGTTTGGGATGTTTTAGAACCAAACTCTTTGCAGCTTTGAACTTCCATCTGGACCCGCCTGCCGGGTGCTTATGTCTCGATGGTGTGTTCTGCTCGCTATGGTACAATTCATTTACATACAGGTGGACACCCCCCGATTTGACAGCATTTAAAAAGGCAAATGGTTGCACTGGATCTATGGATTTATTTAGGGTTATCAGCACAGAACGCACATGTACACAAAACTTCAGTCACTTTTACTCTACTTGGCAGTCATGCACAAATTTGTTGATCTGCCGCAAATCAAATCTTAAAAGGTTGTTTAAATTTGTAACATGAAAAAAAAATTCCAGTTACAAGGGCTGTGATACTTTTGCATGAAAGTTTCCAGACGTATGTTTAGAACATTCTAAAAAAAAAGGTTTCGATGCTCTTTTTGTGTAACAGTAAGCAGTTTTGTAAAGGAAAAAAAAAATTACAAAATGCAACACCAGCACGCAACTAAAGTTAGACTCCTATATCCGGTCTGCATTTGAATGGTCAAAACAGAGGCAGCATTCACATGAGGCATCTTAAACTTCCTGCATCCATCTAACGGCATTCTGGATGTAGCCGACACACACACACACACACACACATACACTCCTATGACCTCCCCCGCTGACGGATAACAAGCCCGAGGCTTCGTGGCGCTTAATGCGTCCAAAACCACAGCAGAACCGGGATCGCCCTGTGCATAAAGGCCGACATACACCTGGGCAGCACCTACGACTTGTTTATGAATGTTTCTGTGTGGGCGGGGAGGCGGGGGCACAGCAGGAACAAGGAGGACAGAGAGGTGGAAGAGGTGAAAGAGAGTGTCTCTGGCAGCCCGACTGCTGGCCTCTGGATACTCCACTTCCACTCGGGGCCGCCAGCCCTTCTCACTGACGCACTAATGAAAGACAAGACAGAGCTGGACAGAAAACACAAGCGCACCAACACACACACACATACGCGCGTCGGCACGTACAACAGAGGGAAACAGGAGAAAGACTCAGTTGCTCAAAAAAGGTCACTTTATAGCATGTGACTCAAAGGGCTAAGGCAGATGGTGACGATATGCGCCTGGACGGGTGACAGCGATGTCACGCGTCCGCTCCGGGGCTGTTGTCTCTGACCCCTGGCTCTGTGCGGCCCCGCTTGACCTCGGAGACACAACCCAAACTGGGCAAATATTACGGATGTTCTGTAATGACCATTTCCAAAGCAGCTGGTGGGGTAATTATTCTGTCTCATCCCGCTCTTGTTTTTGCCTCCCGTTCTCTCTTTTTTCGCTTCGCTCTCCATTCGCGTCTGCGCGCGCCTCTTCATCAGGCGGAGCGCCCTGACCCAAACAGTTTGTGACAGCTTTCTGGGACAGTGGAGCGGGGGCCCGGGCATGCCTCGCAGACCTGAGAGCAACAAAAGGTTCTCTCACGTCTTTCACGGTTAAAAAAAGGACTAATGGCTGTCCACGCGCAGCGCTTTTACATCTTAAACCCAAGCCCGTTCAGCTTCTTCAGCTCCACGAACTGCGATGCATTTAATGGGGATTTTAGACGACAGAGCAACGCGAAGGTGTACTTACTTTATGTGTGAAGTGGAAGATGATATATGATTTTCAAGGAAGCTGACTAAGACCTCCACAGTAACTCTGGAGGAGCTGCAGAGATCCACAGCACAGGGGGTTGACTCTGTCGACAGGGCAGCTATTAGCAGCGCACTCCATAATGGAAGAATGGCACAAAGGAAGCTATTGTTGAAGGAGAGTCATGAGCATTCCTGTTTGACGTTTGCCGCAGGCCATGTAGTGGACACAGCGACCACGTGGGGGAAGGTGATGCAGTGATGAGACCAAAATTTCATTTTTTGGCCTATGTGCAGATTGCAAAGTCATCATGTACATACATCCCACCATAAAACACGTTGGCTGCAGTATTATGCTGTGGGGATGCTGATGTTGGTTCTTGGACAAGGAAGTTCTTTATGAGCCTGTGGCTGTAATGGTACCGTGTGAAAAAGGCCCATAAGTTGTAAATGCTTTTGCACGGAACTGTATGTATGTATCAGCTGGATAGCGAGCTATGCACGGTGAGAGTGACTCTCCCCAGAAAGGCAGAGCAGCAAGGTGGCGCACTTTCTTTCTTCCCCTTGTGCAGCTTTATCGGTTCTACTATCAGGGCTCAGAGACGAGCTGTATAGTCCAAACATGTCTTGACTCCTTCGGACATTTTCTCTCAGCTCAGATGCTTTCAGAAATTTGTGTGTGATTTAAGCAACAAAACTTTCCATATTTTCCTAACTAAATATTACCGTTTACTGAATGTTTAAATGCATGATTGAAATGTGGATAGAGATTCGTTGCTACCTGTAGGGTCCATCAGAGTGTTGGCTGCACCCCAGCGGTGGTAGAGAGCAGCCAGCTCGTGCGGGCTGTAGTTCTTGAGGAAGCCTAGGACCTCACTTGGCATCTCTGGTGTCTCTGCACTTGGCTCTTGCTTCACCTCCCTACGGCTCTCTGAAGGGGTTGAAGAAGAGGAGGAGGAGGAGGTCTGAGCCACAGCTCCTTGTGTCTGGGAGACGGCGTAGCTGTACGTCGTGGGCAAACAGTGGTTGATGGCGCTGGGCCTTGAAGGGTTCGGACGACTGTGGCTTTGAGAATTGGGGGGTGGCCGATTGGGCGAGCCCCGAGCTCGGTTGTACTCGGCCAAGCTGTGTTTGTTGGACAGCACAAAGCCCAGACCCTCCTGAGGCATCATGTAGCGGTCGGCCATCCTGGACCCTGCAGAGAAGCTGAGGCCTAGAGCAGGGGGGCGAGAGCGGCTGCCGGCGTTCTTCTCCAGGGAGCCAGAAGACATCTGAGTGCTGACACGAGGGTAGATGTCCACCTTAGGTCTGACCCGCTGAGTCTGGTCCTCCGCGTGTCTGACGGTGCTGCTGCTGGTACTGCTGGCTGGCCGTACAGGGACTCTCCCAGCCTGGTTGCCTGATGCAGATGAAGAGCTTCGCAAGGATGGCGTGCAGGGTGTAGAAGATGATGATGGCGTGGCTGCCAGACTGGCTGGCCGGCTCTTTTTTGGAACCTCACCGGAGCAGGGTGGAGGCCGCGTGCGATGGCTCCGCATCAGCGGAGGCAGCGGCTGACATTCCCTCCCTTCCAGGACAGGTGGAGGTCCGGTGCGTCTCTTTGAGGACGCGGAGCTGTCCCTGGAGCTCTTGGAGTTGTTTTTCAGAGCCCACTTAGGAGCCAGATTGGAGCTACTGCTGTTGATGCGGTGAGCCACAGTCTGATGCATCCAGAGAACCTCTGGGTAGCGAGTGGAGTGAGAGCAGAAGGAGCACTTATGGCATGGGAGGTTCTTCCTATCTAAAGTAATAGAGGCCATGTCCCTGATTCCCTTGGCTCTCACACATAAATCCATAGGGATCATGGTGGGATCAGATGGAGAGGGACGAGCAGAGAGGTAAGCATCAGAAGAGGGTTTCAGCCCTGGATTAAAAGCTTTCTTGAGTTTGGGATAATCGCTGAGGGAGTCTCTGTCTAAGCTGGAGCTCGGACTGGGAACGGGGCTGGGTCTGTCTTTGGAGGCAGCCGGATGTTGGACACCAACGTGAGCAATATAGGCCTGTGACTCTGTGGTGACGAAGTCACACAGGCTACAGATGTATGGCTTTTCATCTGTAAGAAAGAGAAAGACTGTTACAAATGGCAGCCACTGCAGACTGAGAATACCACTGTGTGCTACTCAGTCACTCTGGCAACAATCCTCCAGATTCATCAGTATTTCAGCTGGATGTATTTTGGAGAATAACCACCAGGGGGCAGTGTAAGTCAATAGAAACTCAGATCTAAAAGTGGCTTTCAGTTCGAAGTATAAATCATATATCAGGTTTGCTGGTTTGCTGTAATGTGATGAGTGAATGTTGATAGCTCTGACTTAAGCTCTTGATCACTATAATATTAGTACTACTAATAATAATAACAATAATAGTTATTATTATTATTATTATTATTATTACTAATATTATTGAAGTTTTCATTTTGCTATTTATAAATATAAATATAATTATAATGCGTTAATATAATAATAAGTATTATTATTATTATCATTACTATTATTGTTATCTTTGTTATTATTAATTCAGAACTCTAATTATGACATCTACCAGTTGTTTCTATATATTAATTCTATATCAAAAGGTAATTTAATTATTATTAATAGGATTACTACTAAAGATTTACTTTACATCAGAACTGTCATCACTTATATGCAGTGTGGGCTCTTTTTTATCTTTAAAAGCAAAAATTATCATAGTCTTTAGAAATAAAGCATTAAAAACATCAGTGTGTGTAATTTGCGCTATTCTATCTAAACTTATTTTATTTACCCTGTAGCTATACAGATTATCTCATTGGGATCCAAGATCACAATTAGAATATGGACCTGTTATAAAACAACAACAAAAAAACTACAACGCTCACAGGCTACAAACGCTGTATGCAGTTAATTAAAACATGCGATTCACATTGAACAAGCTAATAAAATATGACCTAAAAACATGAGCAAGTTTCATAGCAACATTTCTCTATTTTTCTTCAAATTAATTTAAACTGCCCCAGAGGAAACAATGACAATAGTTTAAGATCCTGCTAGTCTAGGCTGCAGCTCCTTTAATTGTCCACAAGATGTCGTTCATAGCATCACATTTGGAAAAATGGTTTTCTACATGCTCGCAGTAAAACAAGTCCCTGTTGGAACTACACGACTACTCCAAGAGTAACTAAGTAAGTATTAAAATAGCAAAATAGTAAGTATCAGGACATCACGCCTGTTGACAAACATGCAAAGATAAACCAAAAATAAACTTTCTACACTTTTACTTACTTATACTTACACTTTTAGGTACAAAAATGTCTTCTGATTGTTTGCACGTTTGCTGACAACTGTCTTTCACACCATACTCTTTTAGCATTGACATGAAAGGATGCTTAAGTAGCTAAAAGACATAAGAGTGAGTGAAAAGCGTATTCACACTCAGATCTAAAACGGGGAGTTTCCTGAGACAGGAAGACCTGAAATAGCACGCAGCTCAATCGGGCCTGAAGAAATGTTGCAGCTATTTTTGATCTTCAGCATCAGCTGGGAATAACAGAGAAGACTGGCTTCCTTCTTTGCTGCTATTGGCTTTACTAACAAATACTATATCAGGTTAGGCCAGGGGCCTGCAACCTTTACAGTCTAAAGAGCCACTTTGCCTACAGTCCACTTGAATTAAACTCCTTCAGAGCCGCAAATGTTGCCTGGTGATGATTGGCATTTTAGGAATGCTTGACACACCCTCAGAAAGAAAAGGAAGAATGAAGCTGTTAACGCTGCAGCTGTATCAAACTACATGACAGTCACTCATGCCAACCAACCCTCCAGCAGAGCTGGACGCTGTGAGGCATGTTTGGTAGTATTTTCATGCAGCACGTCTTTTTTTCAGTGTAACTCATACTGACGCAGTTTGAAGGGTTTGCCACACGGTGGCTCCAGTTCCCACTCCAAGGAGACTGATAAGACAAGCGTTCTTCATCAACAGTTGTTTACCTCAGAGTGACAAGAGGTATCGAGTGGGAGACTTAATGAGGTCTGGAGTGTTTTCTGCCACTAAAATCTGCTGACAGAGTGCATTCCTGTTTTAGCAGCTACTGCAGAGCAGCAGAAAAGATAACATAAGGCAAACGCTGATTAGCAAATCCTTTGTCTTTATCTCTAATCGCACAGATTTAATTTTATTGGTAATATCTATACCTCCTCTGTGTAGAGGATTTTTGCTGTTTACAAAGGAAAAGGAAGAAAAATCCAAAAGTTGCTAACTAACCTGCGATCTCTCCAGAGTTGGAGGTTCCCATCTCGGAAGCCTGGTCTCCAAGCGTCGACGCAGGTGGAGAGTCTCCATAACCTGGGGTGCTGGGCCTGCTAGGGGAACCGGACTCTGGTTCACTGGTGGGGCCCCACTGCTCATCTCTTGCGGTTCTTTCCTTGTCTACCGCTGGAGCCCTGCCTCCGTCCTTTCTGTGGACCCGCTGATGGACGACCATCTGATGGCGGCTGCGGAACATCTTGCCACACTCAAAGCACTCCTTGCCCTTGGAGGAAGAAGCTTGTGACTGGGACGGTCGGCGTCTGTCCTGTCGACTCGAGGGCCGGTACTCAGCGTCGCTGAGGCTCTCTGGCGACCTGTCTCCCGAAGATGTGTGGCTTCCCAACCCTGAGCTGCTGCGTCTCCCTGAGCTGCGTTTTTCCTGGCCTTGCAGGACATAACGGCTGTTCTCCTTCTCATAAACCACCGTGGCCTCCGTAAGCGCTTCATCCTCCATGCTTCCTCCTGCATACAGCGCTTTGTAACTTGGCTCAACTGGCTCCACAACCCTTCCTTTAGTGGCTAATTGCCAAGCCTGGTAGCTACAAACTGGATCTAGCTCTGGAATTCTTTGACCAAGAGTCCTTTTCTCAGTGTCCTCCGGTTCATCCAGCATCTTCCCCTCAATGCGCTGTAGGCTAAAGTATTCGAGGAAACGTCTCTTAGCAGCTGGTGAGTCCTCATCATCCGTGGACCTGCAGTGGATTGGGGATTTTCTTCCACAATTAGGACTGTGAACTTTATCGTGGGCTCTCAGGCTCTCTTTGCTGGGGAAAAGGTTCCCACATTTGGAGCACATCTGATAAACAGATGCGACAGAAGCCGTCACAACGTCAGGATCCTGGGCTACGTCGTTTATGGTGGTGGGAGGCTCCGCTGACTCTGCTTTGGAGCGAGACCTGGATCTGGAATTGTGGGTTTTCATATGGGACTTGAGAAACCAAGCTTCACGGAACCTTCTCCCACATATCCGGCAGCAGTGGTCAAGGATTCCAGCGTGTTTCTTCATGTGCGACTTCAGAAACCAGGCCTGGCTGAACACCTGGCCACAGGTCTCACAAGGGAATGTCCCATCGCTTTGTGGTTGGATGGCATCGGGCTCAGATATGACCTCTTCCTTAACCGGGACTGTCTCCTCCTCTGCGTCGGCTGTTATGTGGACTTTCTCAATGTGGCTCAGGAGCTGGTCTTCCCGCAGCGCCTCATACCCACACAGGCGGCAACAGTACGGCCGCTTGTTGCTGACAGACTTTTCCCTTTTCATGCTCCGCGCCGGCATTTTTCTCCGGTTATCCTCACCGGTGTCCCCGTTGATCATCTTGTTACAGGCAGAGCTGCTCTTGGTCGGACTGGTACCTCCGTCGAGACCCTCAGAAACCTTCATCTCCTCCTCCTCTGCCCCACCCTCCTCGTCTTCAGAGTGGTGGCTAGACAGCGTGCCCAGTTTGTGGCTGCGGATGTGGACTTTAAGGTTGCCCTTCTGAGAGGCCCTGTGGTCGCAGTAGGGGCATTTATAAGGGCGCGCGCCCGTGTGGCGTCTCATATGCTGCGAGAGCGAGCTGAGGAAAGGGAAGGTGCGCCCGCAGATGTTGCAGTTGTAGGCCTCTGGAATCTTGTCATCGTCGCCGTCAAACTCCTTTCCTGAATTGGCTTTCTTGCCGGTCAGCTTCTCCTGGGTCTCCATGACCTCTACGCTGTCTCTAGAATTCATGGTACGAATGAAACCACCTCGTGTACTCGGTTGCTCACAAGCTCAGTAGCATTGGAAACCAGTGCTATCTACAGAAGTACATCTAGGGATGTCTTTCTATGTGTGCCCGTCAGTCAAAATTCCGGAATCAGCCCTCGAGGTACTAATAATGTCAATGAACTGCGTACCTCATTGCTCAAGTAAAAACTCAACATGTCAGTTTCTTTTTTTAGTTCATGATCGTCATTGGCGGTTACGGGGATTTTTCCTAGATTCTGCTATTCCAGAGGCTTTTGGTACTCATTGTGCTGGCTTCTACAGCCTTAGTTCGGGTGTATTTTCAGCCACAGTGAGCTTTCCATCACAGGATCTGTAGAGCAGAAAGGAGACAAAAGGGGAAACATGCAGAGGAAAATGTTAGTAAATCAGCACCAATGTGGCGTCAGAGTTCTTAATGCCTGCCTGACATTTTATTATGCAGGCAGTTGGATCAAAAATGGATTGCAGGGTAGATCTGCAAGTAAATGTTAGGATTATTTAAAAGGTGGCTTGACATGACAATTGTTAGGAAAAGCCACATTCATGAAGGCATTCCTTAAAACACAGATTTGCATTGGCAAGGCCACAGATGCCCAATAAACACCAAACACAGTAGACCAGCTCACTAAAACCAGGTTTAGATGCAGTAATCTCAACCTTGCATTGTGCATCACTGCTATTCAACTTTGTGGTGGTTCTGTAATGGTGATTTAGGGGTGCATGGCGAGGGGAGGGGGGGGAGGGGGGGTTCTTGATGCCACAGCAGCTGAGTCGACACTTTACACAATCAGGGTGACGGCTGAGGCGGGGGTGGGGGGTAGTTGTGTGCACATCAGCAAGATCAGCTGCAGTGCCACCCTATTCCCTCCCCACGCTTGCTTCGCACACGCATGCCTAAACTGACGCTATCACATGACAGGGATCTTGAGCACACAACAGGAAGTGGCTCTTCAGACAGCTTGCTCTGCTCTGTTTCTCAAACGGGAGTCTGAACGGGGTCGGGGCCAAAGTCAAACAGAAAGAGAAATACAGCTATGAGACTACAGGAAGCGTTGCCTACTATCACGGCATCTTTTTTTTTTGGTTTTAATCAGTGAAGTGCTGGAGCGCGGTTCCTCAGTAGGCTGCGCGAATCCTTTGCATCATGTTGAGATTTGTCTATTCTTCTGTTGTCTGAGCATTGTTAGGTTGATTGAATGAATCAAAATGGCACATTTTACTAGTAAAGTCAGCAATTCTTATCACAAAAAAAACTGGAAGCATTGAAATAAATTTCTATGGGAAGCCTGCCTGTGTCTGCATGTGGACTATAAGAAATGTGACTGACAACATTATTACAGGCTATTACACAGAGTGTCAGAGCCCATAAGCTCAGTTACTGCCAGGCTCTAATTACAAGTGGATAATTGATCATAATCACAAGAGGATAAGGTGGGGGAGGAGAACAATCATATGTCTTAAATTCTTGCAATGAAAATGACTACCCTTGCACCAGAGCCTCTTATCTATCTGGACTGATACAGGCTGCTGGAAACGGCCTCAATGGTATACTGGGATTGTTCCCTGGAAGCCCCAGCCAGGAGCGCAGATGTGGCTGACATTCTTTAGAAACACAGTATGTTATCAAATCCAGACCACTTAGTTACTGAAAAAGATCTAAAAGCAAAAGAGGATTCTTATTCCTTTAAACCGACATTAAGACCCAAGAAAAGTGCCAGCAGCTTTCAGTGGAGAGCTTCAAGCCTCTCACTTTCGTCCAAACTGATTTCTCAACTACTGCTGCTTTCACTTTTTCTACCACCATTATTTGCCCTCGCAGGATTAACTGCCATGACGATGCTCAGCTGTCCAACAATGTTAAAGGGTGTTTAAGGGGGCGCTCAGTTTTTTTCAAGTGAGGTTCTGTTTTAAAGGGTCCATGCAGTTGATATTTCCTGCAGCAGATCATTTTCTTGGCATCTTCATTTAGTCTAAATCTTGATAATTTGTTCCAAGATGCTGAAGCTAACAACTAGTCAGAGAGGAACCAAGGCTTATGCACACTTCTTCTGTCCTAAAACAGAAGAAGTGGTTTATGGGGATGCCTCTAATGTTGTGACGTTTGCACTGGGTGGGTATTAACAGAGAGGCCCGCCATTATTTACATGGGAAATGGAGGAAGGAGACATTGCACCTCAAATGATCTACCTGTGTGAAATGCATACTGAGGAGGGAACATGTAAAGGGATTAACAGTCTGATAGAACAGGAAAAGCAGTGCAGGAGCTAGGGTTGTTTTAGGGTGGTAGATGTCCACCTTGGTATTGGCTCCTCTAGGTGTAACCTTTAGCCTCAGGTACCAACCATTCAGGATTTATACAAACAGGCAGGCAAATGTTAAGAACTGCTGTTCTCTACTGCATGACATCAAGTTTCATATTCCTGATCTGGCTAGTTTTATCTGTGTCAATTTTCCATAACGATTCCAGTCACGAGAAAGCGCAATAAGTTTGTTAATTGCTTGACTCATTTATCAACTCAATCATCGAGAGCAATTTAAATGTATCAGACCTTTTGAGAGGTAAGTAACAAACAACTACAATGTTACACGAATGATTAAAATAGCTGCTTGAACTAGGAATTCCGTCTTGGAGCAAGCAGAGACAAATTCTTCTGGTTGCACAGAGAAGTAACTGACCCAAGTTTTAAATTGATTCTTTACAATAATAATAATCATTTTCCTCATTTACAACCTTCTCTTTTTGCCCAACTGTATTCTAGTTACCTGGGAAAACGGACAATAAACGATGGAGAGAAGAAAGGGCAGTGACTTGATGAACCATCATGCAGATGTATACATGGACACTGATCTGGCAGAAGCATTTGCCTTTAAATGACAAAGATGGCAAATTAAAAATTTCTGAAATTAAGTTAAAAAAATGGGCAACAAAATAATGAGTGGATGTGTCCATCTATTTAATATTGTGTGTAAATATTTCTAAGAAGATAAATGGTTGGCAGAGGACTTATGATTGCATAGGGGATCTCAGGATCAATGTTTTGTTTACTTTATGTATTTATGTATAAAATATTATCAAACATAAACAACATGCTGCTATATTTTATACTGTGTCTTTTATTTCAGTAGCATAATCTCTCACTGAAACCTAAAGAAAACAACTAGTGTCTTTTAATAATATTTATTAAAACGGGGGAAAAAAGCTTCCTTCTGCCAACACGGCTATATAACATCTCACACCACTGAACCATGGAGACTGAGGGATCTCTGACCATTCTTTTTTTTAACAATCTCTAAATTATCCACAGTCCCGGGACCTCTCTTATGCTTTCTTCTCTTAAGTTCCCTTCAGGGCTTTTAGGTCTGAAGACTCAGATGGCTTTAGAGGAATGCTGATTTTATGTCTTGTAAACAGCTTCTCTGCTGCACTTCAGATACTTCAGTTCTTGGAAGCCTTTTCGGTTTTCTAACCAGGGCCATCAGATTATTTTATTAAACATGTGCTCGTAATCTCAAAGCATCCAAATCTTCAATGGCCATTTCAGAAGCCGCTGACCCACAGCCTGACATATCCCTGCCATACTTAAAAGTGGGCAGTAGGTGCTTTTCTTGTCATTGACCCACCGGGTGATTTTGTTCCTAAAAAACTCAGCCTTAGTCTCACCTGTCTGCAGCACAATCTGAAAGGGGAATTCCCAGCATTGTTTGACAAACTTCACACGCTTACATTTATGATCAGCATCTAGCTAACCGTGGGTGGTGACAAGATAAACATGGATCCTTGTCCAGCCTTGTGTTCCACAGTTCCAGCTGTTTTCCAACTTTTTTATCATTACTATGACTGCGGACACATGCAAGTTAAAGTGAGAAGCTTTTTTTCTAAAAACCATTTCCGGAATTTTGAAGATCAACCCTTTGCCTGACTTTTGAGCGGCATGTTTTCTTGTGTTTCCCATTTTGAAGAGTGCCTAAGAAAAAAAGGGCCTCTGTGTCACATCAGCTTTCTAACCCATGGAAACAGGAAGTCAGTGATCACTGGCTTAAAAAAGTTAAGTTTAAATTTCCATATAAAAAAAACTTAACTTTACTGGAATTGTGACAGTAAGTGGAGAGATTTATAAATCATTTAGTAAAAAAATAATGAATATTTGTGATGTTCTTTCTGACCATATGTTATTAAATTAAAGGTTGGATTTGAGTGTGGAGAATGTTGTGAACTGCTTTGAAAATTCCCAGGTGATGATGTGCATAACAGTAAAATAAGAACTAAAGAAAATCCACCCAACCCAAACCTTCATTCCCCGTTCCATCTGCTTTGTCTCCACATCCTAATGTTACTCAATAATACCTAGTCATTTCTTCCTATTCTGGTGCTAAAATCAGGGGATAATGATCTTATTTCTCATTAAATAGCCTCACTGACCAGTGTCAGACAATGCAGCAGTAAGCCTGTCCTCCACCAGACAGTCACATGTGCAAATTGAAATGTAATCAGATTATCCACCAGAGGAGAAACAATGTGGGCCCCTGAGACACTGTGGCTAAAGACAAGAAGAAAAAAAAAAGATAAATTGGCTTACAGATGGGGAAACTGTCCAGGAGAGATGAACAAGATTACTAATCACTAGAGTAATCAAAAAGGAGAACAGGTTTCAAAAGATTCACAAACTGCTGGAAATTTAGTTTTTTCTCTTATGAAAATAATGCGGATACACCCTGCAAACCTTCCACACAGAGACAGATGGAAGAAGGGGGAAAAGATGGCGATGTCTCATTCCAGTTGGAGCTCAGTTTGATCCTTTATTTCTCTGTGTAAATGCTCTACTCATCCAACATTTAACACCTGAAATCTGCTGGAATATGAGCCCCTTTAAACACGGTGCCCTGTCGAGCCTTGGTTGAACACCTCGCCACTAATGGGCACTTGACCAGGCCTATCATGAGTCACTGGGAATGAATGAAGCCGTGCGCTCGCTTGATGATGACTGCTGTGTCAAAGAAAAACAAACTGCAATCCCGACCCCGCGGATTCCCCTCCCACCTCGTCCGAACAAGCTCAATCTCTTCTCTCCAGCTAACTGAGCACTGAGCCATGGTGGGCGGAGATTGGGCAGGAGCAGGAAATCCGCTTGTATTTTCCCATCCATACGCAGCCTTTACAAAGCAGCCTGGCTATTTCTGTTTAGGGAAAACTTTTGAGGTCCACATCTGGAGTGAATCTTGAAACAAGCAGTATTAAATTGTCCATAAAACTCAGAAGAAGACCTGTTAACAGTGTTAAGTCTGTGTTTGTTTTTACCTACTTGTAAGTAAGCAGTTCATACATATCATTTCATTCTCCCCTACATCCATTTCATACCCGTAAATGAAACTTTCCATATCCATGTACTTAAAACATTGCTTATCATGGGAATTTTTCTACTTAAAACACTAATTTTGTTAAATTTTATGAAAACCTCACATTACTCACCATTTCCATTTATTTTGTTTTTATCCCTTTTATACCAGGTAACATAAAAGAATAAGATGAGTGATTAACCAGTTATATGTTTTGTTGACCAGAAATGAGCCAGAGCCTACCCTGCTGACTCTAGTCAGTCACCACAGAAAATATGATGCATAATCTTCTGACAAAAAAACCCCAGAAACTGAACAGGACTGCTGCCGAATAGTTTTGCATGGACAAGAACCTTGTTTACACTGTGAAAACACCTTTGTTCCAATTACTTGTTCAACTTCATCCAAAATAAATACTCCTGTTATTTATTTTTACAAATACTGACGAGGAAAAGTGAATAGACGAATATGGCCATACTAGTAATGATTATAATTTCCTCACCTTTCACAGATTGCCTTTATAAAAAAAATCACTGTAGTATGGAAAATGCTATCAAGTGTCAAGTGTTATTCTGAATGCAGAAACCTTGAGCTCTTTTGAATCAAGTTTAAACCCAGTTGTTTAAAGTTGCCTTTCACTGTTCTATTTCAACTAATAACTGAAACATCATTCATTTCAGCCCAGCTTTGCCTTACTTGCCTTTGTTGTGCTACTGCCATGTACTTTATGTGTTTTCTTTTCTTATGTTTTCATTATGTAAGGCACTTTGAATGGTCTTGTTGCTGAAATGTGCTACCAAAAGAAAACTCGCCTTGTGTTCCCTTATTCTTAGCATTAGAATAAGACTTTTATCATTGTGACAATCCCATTTGTGAAAACACACAAAATATTAGCATTTCCAATATTTGTATTTATTATGGCCATCTTAGATTTAGACAAGCATGAAAACAGTTAATTTTCTTTGTTTTTTTTTACCAATCAAGCATATCACTATATTATATATTATATATTGATAGTGTGTGGTTGGCCATTTTCCTCCACGCAGAGACTCCTGTCACTGTCAGCTGTGGTATGTGGCACCACAATACTAGCTGCAGGTCTTTTAAGGCCTGTAGGTTGTGGGTGGGGCCTCCATGAATCCGCCTTGTTTGTCTGACACATAATGTTATGCCTGATCGGTCTTTACAGAACCGTCAAACCTAGGTTGAATATTGAGGGCATTTTTTTTAAACTGTTTATTTGTACAAATAAACTGTTCTGACTCAACAGATCTTTCTCAGACTTAACTTCCAGAATACATGTTGCAGGAAGTTGCAAGAGGAAGTTGTTTAGTTCTTAATGTTACTTTACACCTATATACATATATATATATATATATATATATATATATATATATATATATATAAACACTGTCATCCAGCCAGGTCAGTTCTTTATCATGGCAATCATCTCAGAGGCCCTGGCACAAATCTCCTGCGCCCAGGGGGGTCGGAGATTGGTTCTCATAACACACTGACTCACTCCCTCTGTCACCTTATCATTGGTTATGACTCCAGGTTGTTCTCGTGGGGGACATCCTTTAGCCACGATGGGCTCTTTCTTCCTCCCACACATAAGCACTGAGGATGAGGAACATAGCAAGATACGCTATTGGGGGAAACTAAAGACTGAACCCTCTGTTGGAACAGGCACACAAACGCATACATACATGCAGGGGAACTGAGAAATCCAAGACTTAAAACAGAGGGGCTTTTAATTTTGTCTGCACATGTCTTTTCAAAGTCCACATACACACTGCGGGCCTTTAACACTGTTTCATACAGGCGGCATTGAAAGCTTGGCGACCCGTACAGAGAGGTGCTTACACACAAACACACGCTTACATTGCTTCATAGAACATACATAGAGCACTTCACGCAAAAAAAATCCTCGCTTTCCTCTGTACAGTTGTTCATAAAGTGGAGACATTCAGAAAGACAGAGGGGATCTATGGAGTACGAAACACACACATACGCACACACACCAACACAGTGCATAGGCAGTGTATTCTCAGACCAATCAATAATCCATTATGAACAAACTGCTCTTCACCTCCCACCCTGCTCAAAACCAGCAGACAAAGAGGTCTGCTGTATGTGCCACGATGAAGAAAGAAAAGATCCAACAAGCACACACAAACACACACCTACAGGCGCTTGGCAGAAGCACACACACTGGCAACTTTTTTTTTAGGCAGACAAATGTGTCAGCCATGGGAGAAAGCACAATTAAAGAAGGCAATCTGCTAATTTTCTGGCTTTCAGAAAAGCCTCTGCATCTTCGCCGTTGATTCGCCTACATCCTACAGATTCAAACTGGTGTCAAAGGGCAAACTGCATTTTTTTTTTATGTCACAATTAATTCAGGCTACAGGAAAGCAAGAGAGAGCAAGACTTTCTATAGGTAACAGGAAGGTTTGATGTATTACATTAAAGTTGTTCGGTTTTATCCTTTCATCTTCTATCTCTTAAGATTAGATTCTAGATCTGGAAATGTTAAAAGCCTTTAGGAAATCTCAGCGTTAAGGTATTCACGAGCTAGCATGGGGCAGAGAGCGGAAGCCTATTGATGGAGACTATTAGTCTTCAACTAAACTGTCCGATTTTCCATTCTGGACCTTTTCTACATGTCTTCCAATTCATTACAGTGAAAAAAGTGATCTTTGTCAAAACAAAACAAAAACAAATTAAATTCCTGTTGTACAGCAGTTTCTGTCTCACACTAGTGTGCTGTTACCTTTGTTACTAGTATGATTAATCAATGACTGCTCAATGCAGGAAGGCTAAAGAAAAGTACGTTTGAAGTCATTTTATAATTCCTAGAGAGAAATCAGAATCAGTTAAAATCTATGCATACAGGTCAAACCTTTACAAAAACCAGTTAATGGAAACCATCCACAAACCTCACATAGATGTGTGTCTATGTTATATTGGTTGATATATAAACTCTACAAAGGTTTACCACAACAGATTTCACAGAAACAGGTAGTCTAGTAAACTAGTGCCAAGATGAAATAGCACTGCCATAAAAAGCTATTGCAGAGTAGTCTTCCTCGCCGTTATGTGAACAAAACAAACAATCCAACATAACAATATCTGGTTTTATCTGTTTTCCAGAACAGGAGACCAAGGGAACCACACCTATGAGGAAATAAGCCATGTTCTGACTGGTTGTTTACATCTAATATAATCAATGAACCATTGTCCTGTTAGACTCAAACTTGACTCCTACATAGGTTTATAATCCTGATCTCTGACCACTTTGGGTTCACTTTCAGCTGAGTTACAGGATAGTTTTCCTCCTTTACTCCCTGCTGTGTCAGTGCAGGTCATTCTCACAAGCAGGAAGAGCAGTGGGGGAGCTCTGTGGCATTGTTGGGGTCTCCATTTCCCATCCCTATCCCTGCTCTCGTCACTGCCTACCCCCATCGCTTAAACCGAGCCAGAACAATAGAGTAAGTCCACGCTGTCTGCCCCCCACCCCCACCCCCGATAAATGAGCTGAGAGGGGATCCTGCCTGCCTGTTCTGTTGGCGTGAGAATGGGTTCTGGGTTGAGAAAAAGTCCATTGGGTCTCTGATTATGCGAGTGTGTGTGTGTATGTGTGCTGAATATGGCAGGTGTTTTAGTCAACACTGTCCGGTTATATGCTGGTGGGATTGCTCCATGGGTGCGCAGGCGAGGCGGTTGACTCTTGTATGTAAAGTGTATTTTACTCAATCACACAAATCACCGTAGCAAACAAGAAATTAGATGGGAAAACTAAAACTAAAACTAAAAATGTCTTTTTTTTGTTTTCTTTTTTTACTTTTTCTTCAGATAAGAAAGTTGAGAAAAATGCCAGAAAATGTCCTATTTCTTCAACCTCTTTCCAATTAAGCCTAAGCAATACCTGCCAGTACAATTCAGCTTCATTTTTTAGCCGAAAAGCAATGCCTTTTCTCGGAGGGGCAAACCATCTTCAGCTTCCTCTGGGATTCACAGTGTGTTTGCATATGTGTGTGTGCTCGCGCCTGTGTGTGTGTGTTTCCTTCCCCCCACCCTCCTTCTCAAACTCTGCCTGTTTTTCTCACACTGCTCGTTAACCCCTGGGTGCTCCTGCCCAAAAAGACTCGCCACACCACTCCACCCGCCCCACTCCTGAGCCACAGCGCTGTTCTCCTTGCACACTTTGTCTTATCAAACGCTGCATGAAATTAAAGTTGTTTTTAATCATTTAATCATTACATCAAATGTCTAAACTTAATCTAACCAGCCACAAACCCTGAATCCAAAATCTTAATCATAAACTGCTGAGCTGGAGTTACTTAGACAACTGCTTCTTTTCTTTACTTTCTTCACACAGAAAAATACAGTTCAAGGGCGCTAAAACAAAAAGTGCTTTCAAAAAGTATCTACCCCTTACATATCTTTTCTTTTTGTCACCCTAAATGTTTCAGACTGTGAAACAAGTGTTAATATCCTACAGATAGTTTAGGTAAATACAGAGCTGTTAGGTAATGTTAGGGAAGAAAGGCTATCCCATAGAAAGGCTATCCCAAGTTGTCAATGCCATCTTGGAGTAATTTCA
Organism: Fundulus diaphanus; assembly: GCA_037039145.1. Lineage (NCBI taxonomy): Eukaryota > Metazoa > Chordata > Actinopteri > Cyprinodontiformes > Fundulidae > Fundulus > Fundulus diaphanus. Next base: position 18,256,163 of record CM073130.1, on the reverse strand, counting down.
GGAGGTCGGCCACTCCAGGAAAGGTCCACAACTTAGGCTACAAAAACTTTTAGTGGCGATAATATTGGTAAATATTGCGATGCCTATATCAATTGTGATATCTGCCTATTTTATTCATTCCTCTTCCATCTCTACATCCATCGCATTATTTTTTCACATAGGATTGGTGTGGATATCTCTTTGCTCTTTAATAAATTGAAAAAAAAAATGAATTTTGTATTTACTTGTGTAGCTTCCCACGGTTCCATGCTAAATGAACAATTTTCTTTCAATTTTTTACATTTTACATTAAAAGTGAAGGCAGTAAAAATTGGGAGAAGAACGAGCAGGAACAAGAGAGCAGTTGCAACCAGTTAGCAGAAAGGCCACTCCTACTAACAGCTTTTGATTTAGGTCTAAATTGAAACACCTCCATCTGTTTTCACATCACTCCCCCGCTGTCCACTTTGGTTTCTGCTGAACTTCCTCCTCTTCTTCCTCCATGCTCCTGCTCATCTGTCTCCTTCCCTACAGCTAAGCCTAAATCAGTCTTTCTGAAGTGTAATTAGAGCTAGACCTCAACGCTGGCCACTGGTCTGTCAAACTGTCACACTTTCTGATGAAAGTGCTTTATTTTGTTGCTTTCTGAGGCAGGATTGCGAAGTTGTGAAGAGGTGTACACATGCTGCACGTCCCATGGACGCCATGTTAATCAGGAAACAACACAATAATGTAAAGCATAATGTAATTGTAATTTCACTGACTGGTGCAATTAACATAAGACCCCGCCTTTCGCCCCAATGACCACTAGAGATAGCCCCCCCCCAAAAAAAAGACCCTGCACGGATAAGCAGGTATCGTGGATGGACGGATGGTCAAAACTATGCTTGTTATTTGAAGGAAAGACACCTCTATAACGCATCCAGCTGGTGACAGACCAAACCAAAATATGTATATATTCCCAATTTAGGATTTGAAATCTAAAATACGAATATATGTTTCACACATTCCAGACTGTGTTTTAAAGGTTTGAGTATTTTACAAATTGTGTGTGTTTTAATGCTTGTCTCATTATTAGGTGGTCCTAATGGTAGAACAGCACTGAAAATCCTCCCTTTTAGTGCTTTAACAAATTTAGTTTGAAATTAATTCCATTCTGTTTATTTCTATAGGAGACATTCACAACACATGTCATCTTATAGGCACTTTACAAAAGAAAAGTCACATCAATTAAATATAGTTTTCATAGTTGTGTTTCAAAGATTCTATTCACTGTAGCATTTTACAGGTCATGTTTATATTTTTAAAGGAAAGTGTTTCCGATTTTAATACTACAGATCAAATGTAGTCCAGACTCATAAAAAAACAAAAGCAGTAGTTTACTGCTGATAAGAAGCCCATTAGAGGCTAACGGTTAGCCAGTCATTTAAGTCTCCCGCCACTTTCCTGTCTGTCACCGTTTCTTCTTTTTTCTACCACGTACCCAAAATATCCTTAAACAAACAATATAAAAGTAGTTTTGTTGGACAGTCGAAGACATCCTGGTCAGTCAGTTCTGCAAACACATTTGGGCCAGTGTAGAACTACTTCCTTTTATACTTCAAAATAAGAGTCTCAATAATAGCCACAACAAACTGGCACGCTTTAAGCACTCATCCTCATATCCTGGACCGATTTATTCACTTTTACTTACTTTACCAGACAAAATCACATGTTGACACCAACTGGGCTCCGCTCTACAAAAGACAAGACTTCCCCCTGGTCAGAACTGCTGGAATGTTTTAATACTGTCAGCATTCACACTCCTATTGGGAGAGCGTCCAATCAAGGAAATCAAAAATCGAGAGTTTTCTATTGTCATTATGTAACCGTGATGAAATTTTGGTGAGACACCAGCTCAGAATTCACATATAACACACAAACACAAATCAAGACATAATATTCAAGTTGAACGCACCAACAACACCTTCTGAACAGCTAAAAAGTATGCAAATAGTCCTTAGCATCTGATAAGATTTAACTGTTCATAAAGACAGCTAGCAGTCACTTTAGAACGATGCAAAACACTGTGCAATTGCATGAAAGTGCCAGACAAACATACCCTGAGAAGTTAAAAAGAAAACAATTAGGCAGCAATCCAATGTTTCCTGTTTTGCTGCTTAGAAAAAAAACATGTTTAACACATGTTCAAATACATAAACTTGGTAATACTGAAACAATATCTCAAATGCCTCCTTCCAAAGAATGTTGACATGAAGATGCACGGACGGTGTTCTTGCGAAAGCCTAAATAGTTTCTGCTAAACTGAACATACCATCAGCACATGCACTGACAAACAGGCTGAAGGGCTGCATTGATTCGCTCCCAGCATTTTGTCGCTGCGTGGACAATAAAAGCTGACTAAAAACATTCTTTGCCAGCTCATTTACTGGGAAGCAATGTTGTGTGTCTGGTTTTGAAAACCTGGCTTTACCTGAAGAACACACACTATAAGAGCTGTCAAGATCAGATAAGAGAACACAGATCTGCTTCTGAGTCTTTCTTCTCGCCTACACACACACACACACACACACACACACACACACACACAAACACAGCCAAGGAGGATGGAAGAGTTTCCAGTGAAATCTCCAGGTGACTCTACAACAGAGCAAGTGTGTGGGCTCGAACCAGCAGTTGTTGAGAGCTGTTCAAACACAGATTCGTTGTACATATGCACAGCGGAAATGTAAAAAAAGGACAAAAGAAGGAAAAATACACAACATAACAGGGGGATGCTCGTACACAAGAATCCTTGTCCACACATAAGTTTAAAGGGGTTGAGATTTGACATGGCATTGGTTCAAGACAAAAAAGAACAAATACTTATTTTTTCCTTTTAATGTTGTAAACAAGAAACAATTGAACAAAAAGCAAAAATAAAAGATTTATGTATTCTTATAAGTGTACTATGTACAACTGTTTCAGTTGATCTGTTCCTGAACACTTGCAAACCCCTAAAGGCACATTTTAAATACAGGAAGTGTGTTGAACTAGGATAGTTCTGCAGCCACTATTACTGTCCTGTATTTCCGCTGCATTTACTGAAAACAAACTGCCCAGTTAAGAAATGTACCCAAGAAAAATTCCCTGGTAGGGAGGTGCTGCTTTTTCATTTACCAGGAACATTTGCATGGAGAGTTCAGGAAGCAGAGTCTTAAGCATGTCTCTTTTTTTAACATTTTAATTCAGTACCAGTTCTCACATTTTCTGTTTTCCTTAAAGAGACAGCGTGTAACTTATTTGGCTTTTAATTGGCAAAAATTAAGTATTGCTTTCATAAATACATATTCTGGTCTAATAATATCACATCAAAAATGTAATTGTTCTCATAACTTAATAACCATGAGAAAACAAGAATCTATATCAGCGCAGCTATTATTACCAGGTGGGGACAATTCATGAGGAAGTGTGGATTCAAAACGGATGCGGAGGTTGCAGGTTTTCTGCTGGACATGTAAGTTAATTTAATATAACAGTGAAGCTTATTTTTGCTAGCTTGATTGGTCACTCAAGATAAAGATGTCATCACAAATTCTAAGAGAGGAGGCAGTTTCTAAAGACTACTTGGTTTGAGAAATCTGTTGAAAATAAATTCATCAGATCAGTAAAGGGAGCCATTTAGATAAACAAAGTCTTGGCCACAGAGAAAATCCTACTGTACTTTAACCCCTTTTACATTAAGCCTAAAACCTTCTCAGCCATTGTGGGAAATCAACTCCGTCAACCATGTATTGTTTTTTCCTGATAAATTCTAGTGAGGACATTGCTGTTAAAGGAGCTATAAGTAAGATACTTACAGTAAAATCAACCTAAATAATTCTCGTTTGTCACCTGGGATGGAAGTAACATACACTATAAACAATCGGTCCTCTCCATCAACAATGTCTTAATCACGTTTTTCTCCTTTCAAACCTAGAGGTACGGTCCTGAACTACTTTGGTTGGAGTGTAGGCCGTGTTTACTTCCTGGTTCCTCACAACAGTGAAACATTGTTTAAAAATGGCATACTAGATTGTTGTGATTGGTAAGCTGTTGTATCGTTTGAGCCACAAAGTATCAGTATTACCTATAGCTGCTTTTGCTGGATGTCTAGAGCCAAAAAGTAAGTAAAATCTGATTAGAAACATTTTATCGTCTTGTATTTGTATGTGCTGTTAACAGAGGTTAGAAATATTTTACTTGTAAAATTTATTGAATATGTCTTGGCAAGAAAGGGTAACATTTCCCAAACAAAGAGGATCAACGTCTGACATATTTACATACCTGTCATTTTTCATGTCGTGAAAACATACTTTCAGTCCCTACAGATGAAATATCGTGGGAATTTCAGAATGCTGACACTAGCGGATGTGCAAAATACCAAAGTTTACAAAGGGTAAAACAAAATTATAGCTGACGATCACAGGTCCCTTAAGAAATAGTCATAAAGCTGTATGCAAGCTGGACATCTGTCCAGTAGTTTAGAGCCAATAATAATAAAATAAAACAACAACACAAAGACAAGGGCTGCTCAATAAGGATAACAAGCATTGTTGGTACTCAGGGAGCGAGCAGAAGCCAAATGACATATTTTCTTCAGCCTTGAGCAGTAGCTTATGTGGCTCGTTGGTGTGATGGACGGCTGTGTAAAGAGATGGAGATCCCATCTGGGTCAACTCTTATCAGGCCAACTTATACACATTGATAAAATCATAGCAGCTTGTTAACCCACGCACTGAAAAGAAACAACAACCATAAACCAATAAACGGAGCAAAACAAGGCAGCGGCAGAACGAGAAGGGAACAGATGCATGTCAAGGACTGTAGAAAAGGGAGCGCAAACAACGAGAGGGAGAGCAGCAAGGCGAAGATAAATGGTAAATAGTGATGTAAAGTCGACAGGAGATGGATGGGATAATAGGAGCTGACTGAGAGCGGGGAAGAAAGGTAGATGTTTCAGAAGGGGGCAAGAAATTGAGGAAAATGTAGGTCGCAATCCACACGCTACAGTACAAACTCAAGTAGGAGGGCTCTTACTTCTGAGGTCTTTGGACAATTGATAAGCGCTATATAACAAGAGGGCTGGTGGGCCAATACATCCGTTTTTCTCATTATTAGCTGTGACTTGTGGTTTTTAATGGTTCTCATATGAAAGACTGAAATTAGACATCAACTGGTGAGTATTTTATTGCCAATTGCCAGGCTTTAATTGTTGTAAGTTGCCTATTCCAATTTTAGCTATTCGCTTTAACAGTCGATGTAAAGCAGACTTCAACTGTTATTTTTTAAACAAAGACAAAATATTGACAATTATCATGATTAGCAAATTTTGCACAACTAACCCTAAACAGCCTTATCTGTGTGTAGCAAGGCTGCTGACATTTAAAAATCAAGTATATTCTATAACAGAAAGACGTTGAAAGCTGAAAAGGATAGAACTGAAAACTGAGCTTAGTTTCGCCTTTTTTTGCTTCCTGCTAAATGTTCTGCTCTCTCTTGCTCTCTCACAGGCTTTTCCTTTTGAATAGCACTAACTGTGCCCATATAAACTGTACAATCCAATAATTCTTTGGTTTTTATTCCAAATACATTTCAATCCGAACGTGAAATTCTGTGCATGTAAACATAGCTACTGTCCCTAATATGTTTGGTGATATTTGTTGTTTAATGCAACATAAAACATTTGAGAAGCTAAACAGATGGTAAAGTTCATAAGAAACTACAGCTAAGTTGTTTATTGCCAAAACATTGTGTTGTTTGCGATGATTGTAAAGCAAAAATACATTATTGCTTAAGTTTTTTCTGTACTTATTGCAAGCATATATTGTTATCGCAACTTTAATTAATATCATGCAACCCTAATACAGAAAGAATAGCTAATTTGACTTATACACTTAGTAATAGTATCCCTACTATCCCTGAATAAGTTGCATTTACTTATCAGGAAAAAAGATTATTTCTGAGTTCACCAGTCAGGACCCATCAAGCTGTAAATCATCCGATCCCAGCCACTAACAAATTTCTTTAATTAAAGACCCTTCAAAGACCCACAATTAACAAGCAGAGATACTGAGACAATTTGTTGTTACAGGTATGCCTTTAGCTGCTTTTTAAAGTCAAACTACAACGTAAAGAACAAATGAGTATGTATAACATAGGCGTGTAGGAAAAGCATGGGAGTCTGTGGGTAGGAAATGAGAAGTCACATCTTTATCTTATATTAATATTTTAATTTGGGCAGCTGAGAAATATCGTACTGAACCCCTAGATGTTACCATGCTGGTTGACCTGTGAGAGGAAAAGAGGCTTCTGACATTGAACCAGGTGTTATGTGACAAGTTGCTTATGACAGAGTAAATAAAACACCTGCATTATTAAAAAAGTTAAGACAGAAAAAACGAATAGCTTGTGTTTCAATGAGTTGTAATCACATTAAGATTAATTACAGACTGATGAAAATACATTTTGCAGGTCTGCTGAAGTCACTGCTGAAGTTAGTTTTTCCCCCTCCTGCAGGTTGGTTTAAGAAAACCAGATTACACCATCCTGCTGGTAAACAAGGAGCTTCCCTCAACCGTCCTGTTTGCAATTAAGCTTATAGGCACATTCTGAAGAGCACCAGCAGTATACAGTTAAGACGTATCTTATTATTACCCTTGGCAGATCTAGGTTTAAAGTCAACTTTTACCATGACCAACTTGTTTCTTTTGACAGGCTAATTTGAATAATATTCGTGTTTTTGTGTCACCAAGCCAGAGTCCCAATTTGAATCTTTTAGAGAATCTGTGGAGGTAGATGAAGATTAAGGTGATGGCACGTAAGCCCACAAACACCTGGAGCTCATCACCAAAATAACAGTGGAAACATGTAAAAAGCTGGTCAGCACTTCATTGTGTGTCATTGTGATAATACCAATAAAGATTTTTCTATAGATTTTTGGCAAGGGTACATCTAATTTTTCACTCACCATCTTTATCAAAATGTATATACAAACAGAGCAATGTTTTCCATAATTGAGTCAGAAGTGTATGCCATTGATTTATTATCATTGAGAGATGCAAAGATCACTTTTAATCTAAATCTGCCAGGGGTATAAACTATGGGCTTAACAAATAATTTTGCCCCCCCCCCCCCCTACTTGTCAGTTATATTTAGGCAGGTATGCAAAGTAGACAACTTTCAGTTGCTGTTTTTTTTACTGAACCTGAAACCCATTCATCTTTAGCTCAAACACTTAAATACTTTTTACACTGAAGATGGATATTTTTTTAGACAAAACAATTTGTGAAAACAAAAATATTGCTAAACAAATCTTGTCTTGTTCTCAATAAACTGAAATCTCCTGCACTGGACGTGTTACAACCTCAACGCTAAATCAAAACACTGATCAACCGCTAAGACTACATCTACTAAAGTTGTAGTTCTAAAACATGCAGTCTAGTTATTATTACATAACTAAAATCAGACTTTGCCTGATATTCCATCAATAGTTTACTAGAAGATCCCATCTTATTCTTGTTTACTTTCTTTTAGCTATAATATCCTCAGCACACTGTTGAATATCAGCCTCTTGTTTTGTTTTGTTTTTTTCAATGGCACTGGAAGCCACGATGCCACTGTAAAATAATACTTCCAAATTACCATCTTATACATATGCCACAATAGCATAGACGGTCTGATCACCAGATAAAGATTTTCTTTAGCGTTGAGAAGTTCCACAATGAGCTTTCTTGTATCATTTATAATGCACAGCATACAGACAGTTTACTCAACTGGATGTTGTAAAGGAAAGAAACTGAAACTTATGCCATCACCAGTAGGCACTCATAGAGCAATGAAATTTCACTCCCAGACAGTAAGCTATATAGATAATTTGAAAAAATAAATAAATGAAACGAGACGATGACGTCACAAACAAGTAATGTACCATGCAGCAGAACACTGTGATCCTAATACACACACACTGTTCAGAACAGGGTCACATCAACAGCGAAACACATACTTCAAAAACAGGACAGGACCTGTTAATTTTAAAAAAAAATCTATTTCATCAACTCACATTTAAACCTACTTAACATGTGTTTTTCAGGATGTCAGCATAGTGCTGACAGTTAACCTTTTGATGTAGCATTTGCTTTCCTATATTCCTATATTAAAACTATCTATCCATTTTCTCTATCACTTTATTATTTTCAGGGTCATGGGGGGATTTTATACAATATTCCAGAGGGCAAGGGTGCGGAACATCTTGGACAGCTTATGAGTTCCTCCCAGGGTCAACACAGACATACGAATGATAAAAAACAACGCACAATGACAGTCACGTTTAAGGTCTCCTCTAATGTATGCCATTTATTTTTCTGAAGATGTATAGCATTTTTCAGGCCAGGCATGCTAGTGGTTACCACATGAAGAATTCAGTTCCAGGCTAAGAGATCTATGACCTATGTCCATCCTTCCATCCATTAAGTTTCAATAGCCACTTAATTCATTTCAGGGTCATTGGCAGGGGCCTGGTACCTATCCACAGCAGTGGTAAAACAACCTTGATGGATCACAAGTCCATCACAGGGATGCCATACATACACAAAAGACAAGCGATCATTTAAAGCAGCACCATGTCAGTTTTGACTCAAGTATTAACTTAATTTGAGATATATTAAAGGATTTTTTTCAGGTCAATATGCAGCACATGGCCTGTATAGATCCTCAGTGCAGGCTTCCCTTCTCAAAACCCGCCTATGTAACTGGAGAAGCTCTGGATGGGTCATGTGACCTAGAGGTCATGTAGAACAACGCTTTACGGCAGTCTGAGCTCCACCTAAACACCAGAGCAAACTTTACATGCTTCTACTTTTCTCATCCTTGAGTCAAAGTTTGTCATTACCATGGTTATTATTACAAAACACAGTACATATTGTTCACAAACCTGCATGGCAGAGCTTCTCCTCTGTTGAAGTTCCTGCAGCCTTTCATATGATTCAGATGATTGAGCCTGTTGTCTGCTCCTCCTCCCTCTCCCTCTCCCCCATGACTCTGCCTAGTCCTCTCCCTCTCCATTACAATAGAGAGTCTGAGTATAATCTAGAGCGGTGAATGTGGTCTTTTCTTTATAAGAAACTCCATGACTTCTCCATCTGCTGGTCCAAAGTTATCTGCTGTCAAATTTCCAAAACAGGGAGGGAGACTTTTTCATTTTGCACCAGTTTTGCCAGTGGCCTTCAGCGGCGCTAAACCTGAAAGTAACATAACTAGGGCCCCTTGTGGCTAAAGGTTACAGGGTGCTGCTTTAAGCACACTACTGTTGTCTCCCCATTAACTGCTTTCTGCAGCTATGATCTCATAATCCTTAATAATCCAATGTTTGAAACAGTTTTGCATTGTGAGGGGGAAAATGGATCATTACAAAAAATCTGGATGACCAGCACTCCGTTGTTTTTCCCAAAACTGAATAAGGGCAAGAAGACGCACTTGAAATGACCATGGCATGTAGCCAAAACATGTTTTTCTGCTCTTATTAAATTTTTGAAAAACTAAAAAGTGCTGGTTATCCAGATTTTTCTATTTTTTATCTACTTCCCCTTGTCTACACTGGAGTGATGCGCACCAATTTCCTTCTTTTGTGAAACAGGGTCATTCCAAGAAAACCAATGCTATGTTTGAATGAATAGTACGACATAGCAACATCTCAGCAGGAAAAATATGGCCAAAAAAATAAAGCCAACTCATAAAAAGAAATGCTAAATATTTTTTTTAACTATTCAAATGAAGCAGTACCCTCTGTTTTTTCTGTAATCTATTCATTTCCCTTAATATCAGTGTCTTGCATTATGAAAACAAGCCACTGCATCAAAGATCAAGTAGTTGCAACAGCTCGACTCTGCACTCCACCAAATGCTGAGCTGTAAATTCAGAGCAGAAGGTTGAGGGCAACAGGGAAGGCAAATGTTGCATCAAGCAGCCATGCCTGCGGCGCTTTCCCTGGAGGGGTCAGACGGTTCCAGGGGGAATTGCATTCATCAGCCACTGCTAGAAACCAACAGGTCTGCTAGGCCAGAAATCAGCAACAGAAGATTGGGAGTAACTCGCAGCCGTTCCCTCCGTACTACGACTTTACACAGTTTTAAACCACATGGAGTGCCAAGCAGAGACTGGAGGTTGAGTTAATAGAACGGGGATGAGAATGTTCTAAAAATACTAATATGCACATGAAGTCAAAGACAATGCTGGCTTACTTGCATAAATTTGTATGATTCTAAGATAAGCAAATCAAACAGCTGTGAGTTTGCAAAAATACAGCAACCATGTCTTTAGCTTATACGGAAAGATAAAGAGGTGGTTGTAATAACAAATATGACAAGATATAAAAACAGCATTGTTGAAGTGTTGAACACAACAGAGCATATATGAGCTGCAGTATTTTCAAACTGTACAGTATGAGCAAAAGATTGATTTGTCACAGCAAGCCGATAATGGAAAGTTACAGTAGACTAGGAAGCCAACGCGCTGTCCTCAAAGTGATATGGTTGAAATGCCGCTTGATAGTTCTGCATATTCTGAGTTGGACCTTGGTTTAAAATAGCAGCGTCAGAAGCTTCGTTTTGTTGCTCGTTTCATTTCATGACAGACAAAAAAAAAAGAGAATTGGCTCTAAAAAAGAAAGAAGACAACTGAAAATTGGCACAAGCTGATCTGCTGCTCGCTGCTGGCAGAAACAGTTTTCACAAATCCAAATAGGTACAAGGATATCACACAGATCTATTTGGGACAACGCTGCCTGCAGAGTCTGCTGCCCAGGTACCTAAACCCATGCTTCCCCAGGGCATCTCAGATTGAAAGTTAGTTGCCAAAAACCAATGTGTGTTTACAGAGAGTCCCATCTGCATACGTAGTGTGAGCTAACAATAATGACATAGCGCAAAAGTCCTTATTTTAGTCCCAACTTCAGATCCTGGCTCCTTCGCTGTTTGTGACAAAGAATTAGATTTGGGATCCAGAATTAGGTCAAATTTCTATATGTGATTTTTATTTATTTTCCTCTTTTCTCAGTAAGATGGGCTTTTTTTTTTGTTCTTGCTATTAATTGGGTGATTCTGTTTAGTTGGTCAGGTGTAATCTGATAGGATTAGCGGCTATGCTCTTTAAATAGAGTTGCATGGCCAGGGATTAGATGATCACAGGCGGTCGCACTTAAGAGCAACAGATTTTCATCTACATGATGTGAGTAAAACACAGAAGGTGTTACTATGATGGGAGACGTAGATGTGTCACTGTGCGTATCATCTGATGAAGATAAAACACACCAATAATCAACATAGAGTTGCTTAGTAAAGCATTATTCGGATAGACCACAAACTTGATGTCAATTGTGCAGAGGCAGTTTAAAGGTGTTACATTTGTTTACATATCCGAGGAGTGTACTTCCTGTTAAATTGACAGCTGCAGCAATTCCTGCTTTAAAGGAGTTTTATGTAAGATATTTACTGTAAAATCAACCTAAATCATTCTCATTTGTCACCTGGGATGGAATTATTATTCCCTATAAACAATTGGTCCTCTCCATCATCAATGTCTTAGTCACGTTTTTCTCCTTTCAAACCTAGAGGTACGGCCTGGAACTACTTCGGTTCAGAGTGCCTCTGTTTACTTCCTGGTTCATGAGCCAATCATATGAGAGAGTTCCCAGGATTCCCAAAGCAGAGTGCAGCATTTGGTATTTTATTTTGGCAAAAGAGCAGCAGCCTGCAAACATGGAAGCCAGTAAGAGAAGCGGACCAGAAATAGAACAGAATACAGCATCATGTATCTATCCTGTGGAAGTAAATATTCAGTGCAACAACGAACCGTTGAGTAAATGAGGGGTGACCGTGAAAAGCATTGTGTATGTGTCGTTCCGATTTTAACAACTAGGTGTCATTATTACTTATTGTTCCTTTAAAGTAGTGTTGTTTTCTCAACAGCAACACCCTGTGCTTAAGAGAGTGACAGCAGCGAGTATCATCCACAGGTGGAAACAAATGACGCACAGCCTTTCTCACTAAACAGTTCCATCACACACCCATAAAGACAAGCACCTCTCCAGATTGCTTCTAGTCATTCATAAATCACTAATCCAGCTGAATATATTAGTCATACACATGAGCCATCAAAATCCAGCCAACAACATAGAACCAAAGGAGGGGAGGAGTGGAAATGAGTGTGGTTGATATGGAATCAAAAGACACCTGTTCAAATGTTGTCTGGTTCTATTTTTAAGCGCCACCTCTACCGAGGAAACCAGGGCATAGCTGAGGTCCAGGGATCTGTTCTGTCTCAGTCCACCTTAGAGCAACTGGTCTAATATGTGTTAATGGTGAGAAATAATATGCGTTAACTGCACACAGCACAAGTCCCCCGGCCATCTACAACCATCTGTAATCACCACATTACACACAAATGCCGCAACGCTGGTTTATCCTGGCATAAGTCAAGCGGACTACCTCACTTGTGGAGTCAGGGTCATAATAGTGGAGGGTTCACTTTAGTTTGCCTCGCCGCATAAGTCACAACATAAAGTGTTTTATGAAAGGGGCTTACAACTCACTTGGCATTAATCTGTTTATTTATTTTGTCAAATAAGGATTTAAGTCTCTTTTATTGGAATAAAATCTTTAAATTGCGCTGAACTAAACATTTTTGCAAACTTTGTGAAGCAGATGTCCGAGTCAAAAGAGGAAAGATGTGTACGCTGAAACCCAGTTTAACGGACAAACAAGAAGAAGCAAAAGCTGTGCTGACTGGACATTAGCCACAACTGCTCCCTCCCATTTAGACATTATGTCCATCTTGCAGTGGATCTTCAGCTGGATAGTTGGCAGGCCACTTAGGAGGAGAATGCTGCACACGCTACACCACACCCACAAGGTTTAACTAAGTCAAATGATTTAAGGAAACCTGGGTGGGAGTGGGTGTCACATTGGAAGAAGAAGAAGAAGAAGAAGAAGAAGAAGAAGAAGAAGAAGAAGAAGAAGAAGAAGAAGAAGAAGAAGAAGAAGAAGAAGAAGAAGAAGAAGAAGAAGAAGAAGAAGAAGAAGAAGAAGAAGAAGAAAGGCCGAATGAGACCGATACACAGATTCAGGCTGATCGCTGACAAAACAATCTTTAGGGGTGGCTTTAGTTTTTGACCTTACTGCAGTGTTAAGCAAATGTGACAGATTATCTATTTATTTATTGCTTAGATCACTTTGTTCCACAATGCAGAGCCATCCGCAATCTAACAAAATAAGGTTAAAAATCTAAAGAAAGCCATGCAATGCCATAACCTGCATGCACTTATCATACATGGCAACTGTGTCTCAGCAGAAGGTAAAACAATTATTAAGGGAGGCCTAACAGCGCTAAAAACATATATATTGCCTGATCATAAATTAATATATAGATCCAACTTAGGCATTTCTCTAAATACTGGAAGCTAAATCCATTCGGTGTGTTTAGTCGGTTTTGTCTCCTTAGGGCTGAAGGTGTAAGAGGAAGTCACCAGTGGCCCTCACCCCCCTCCCCTCAAGTATCTCCCTACATCTAGATACAATGTAGGAAGAAGGCACTGAGGACTTGAGAATAGCTGAAGGGAGGGTATTAGCTGTATGCGTGTGTGGGGGTGGTGGTGGAGGGTTCATCACAAAACATCAAGACTGCTCCTGCTGTGAGTGGAGGTGGATGTCGGGGTAGCTGGGTTGTGTTTGTTGTGATGGGGGAGTTCAGAGCCCCCTACCTTTGGTATCTTTCTCCCTGTGCAGTTCACTATGAGCTAGGAGGCCCCGGAGCAACAGACGGACAGAGGGGCAGGTGGGAACTGAGGTTAGAAGCTGACTGCAGCCCAAGAAACACAATGAAGAAGGAATAAAAAGAAGTGAAATAAATCAGACGTTTCTACTTATATCAGGCTAAATGCACTGGATTCAACTGAAAAATACTCAACTAGGAGTAAACAATGGTTTATCCAACTCCAAACATACCACTTTCCTGTTGTGTTCCACCTTCATTACCCACTCTAGTCAAGTTTAACAAGCAGATAAGACAAAAGAATCAGGTGTAGAGTAGTGCATTCCTTGGCTATCTGGCCTAAAGGTGAAACAATCTACAAAGGCCAGAAGACTTCTTGTACTTCTTACTTCAACCTGATGCTGACTTAAAGACAAATGGTAAGCATGACTTTACACATGCTATGTGCAGAATCCCTTTTGTTAAGTATTATGCAATATGAAGCCATTAAGACTGAGAGCGAAAACGATTGCATCAATCTGTTGTTACCACAACTACTACATGTACAGTAAATATCACTCTGTCATGACAGACTGTGAGTGATATATCCTGTTCGTATATATATATATATATATATATATATATATATATATATATATATATATATATATATATATATATATATATATATATATATGATATGGGGAAAAAAGAAATTTTAGAAATTTTTAACAGGAGTAATTCCCATGAAAACATGATGGGTCACTGACTGCAACCTGCTCCTGCATCCCTGCATTCCTCCTCCTTGCTGTTGAACTGAGTCTACACGTGTTTATTTTGGGTGAGCTCGGTAGCCCCCCCGGGCGACCATCCTCCTCCTCCTCACCTCTGTACTCAGTGACCCCGCAGCCTGCTTGACCCCAGTGCTTCCAGTTGCTACTTCCCCCTAGCTGGCTAATTCCCTCAACTAGAGGAGCAGGGAAATTGCAAGACAAAAACTCAAGATTTGTTGGGGTTTTTTGCCGTGGTAAAAACGAATGGTCACTCTATTCTTTTGTTGACTTTTATTCGTATTCAAAAAGAACATTTTTTGGGCAAAGAAAGGAAAACCCAAAACATCCTCCAAGTTTCCATGCAAATTTATCTACTCTTCTTGGCAGAGTTTTCCCCCAAAGCAAAAAAAACATCTTTTTAGGTTTCACTTATCTAAATAAGGATAAAACATTTATTTTTAGAAATGCATGTAGAAGTTGACTTGAACTGGACAGTTGGAAAGCCAAGAATAATTTTTAATTTTTTTATCAGGTAATGCATAATATCTAAGCACTGCCTGACCACAATACTCTTTGGTGTAGAATTTTTCATCAAGAGAAGAAGACAGCATTACAGTGCTTTCAGTGGGTGTTAAAAATAGCTATGTCTACATGCACAAAATTCTCGATCGGATTAAAATATATTCAGATTAAATAGTTGGGTTTTACCATTTATATGGGCACATGATCAATTAATTTGATCACAATGTGCATGTATATGCACTCAGAAGAACTTCCGTCTTTGTTAAACAACAAAAAAATAGTACACGTTTGTTTGTCTTCTGAGCGCCCAGGCCGAACTTGCACGATGTTCTAATTACAGTTGAAACATTACTGAGTAAGCAGTGACGTGCGGTCAGGGGAGGCAGGTGAGGCAGTGCCTCACCTGCCATCATGGAAAGAAAGAAAATATATAATGATAAAGTAATTTAAATTGTTATATTCATCCGGTGGTTTGTACTAAAAAATATTTATTTTTCATGTAGCTTCACCAATTTCGATTTGTATTTGTTCAAAATCGCTGAATTTTCTTATTTTCCCATTCAAATGCTTGGAAGCGATGCCGGTGAGGCAGCAGCGAGCTCTGCCTCACCTTGGATTGCGCAACCCCTGGCTCTGCGCTGGCTGCTAAGCGGAGAGAGCATGTTGCTGTGCGGCGTCAATAAAATGGTTTAAACAAATTTAATATGTGAACTTATTTCCAACAATTTAGCTTATGTATATAATGTACAGTGCTTTTTGTCACCAACTGTGTTTGTGTAACGTGTTTCGTGTAATGAGCGATTATAAACGGCAGAGAACAGGTTCGAGGTGAGGCAGGCAGTTCTCTTGCCTCATGGCAGGGGGTGCTCAAGATCCCAGACGTTCGTCTTGTTCACTCCTCAACTGCCGAGTAAGTGACAGCGAGCTAGGCTAAACGATTCGGGAAGCAAGTCAAGTGCAGCGATAGATTATAATAGAGATAGTGATTTTTTCCCTCTCTTGCATTCATCCCTCAAAAACGATGAGGGATGAATGCAAATCTCCTGGACAGCTTCTCAACTTTTTGGCCGAGAAGGCTCTTGTTGTAACTGTTCCTGAGGCGACAAAGTTGCTCCAGCTCGTGCTCACGGTGCCAGCTACTACAGCGTCAGTGGAGCGGTCATTCTCAGCCCTGAAGAGACTGAAAACATACAGCAGGAACAGGACGGATCAAGGAAGGCTTTCTTCCCTGGCAGTGATCTCCATTGAGACAGAGAGACTTTTAAAACTGAAGGAAGATAAGGAGGACTTCTATCGCAAAGTGACGGATGTTTTTGTGCAGAAGGAGCGACGCATGGACTTCATTTATAAGTAAAGGTAAGACAGTAATAACATTTATTTTGTTTTGTTTTTTAAGGAAATGTGTGTTTTGTGAGCTACAGTTTGTATGTGTAAGGATGCAGAAGTGAAACATAACCTGTAAACTGCTGTCAATCTATGCATCTATTTGCAAATCTGATTCTGATGACGTCAGTGCCTCACCAGCTATGAACCTCACCGCACGTCACTGTGAGTAAGCAACAATTTTGATCTCTTTTATTTTTTTCAAATGGAAAGGTCGTATCGGGAGCCCCGAGAGTTTTTTGATTCCGATCGGTCCTTTATTCCGATTACTTTCGTCCATGTAAACGGAGCTAATGCAGTCAGAAGAAGCACACAAGCAGTGGAAACTTGCTACGGGAGCCATGTTGTTTGTTAATTCAAACCACCACAGACTGCTAGGCTTTAGTTTAATGCTAACCACTCAAATTGTTTTAATTCCTAGGATGATGCTGAAGACAGCCTAAAACGTTCATCGTTTCATCTTATCTTTGTTTCATATCAGTAAAACCTTGTATTACATTGACTGCTCTCTCACACACAGACAGACCTCATCTTTGCTATTAATAGCAATAATTAACGAACCATGCCGGTTATAAAACAAATCCGGTCTGAATGTTGTTAATTTGTTGATTAGTTCTTAAAGAGAATAAAGAGAATTGGTAATGAGCTCTATCGTATCAGCAGGTGAAGGCTTTACAAAAAACGGAGATTGATATTTCTCCAAAATCTCATTTTGATGTAAGTTATGTTTAATTATTATATTAAATAATGTAATTCTATGCTATATTTGTGAATTGAGGGGGATGAAATACGGGCATTTATCCTTTATAATGATCTGCCATCAGCTTTTGACTGCACACGGTCCAAATTTCTATCTATATGTATCCCCATCTCTCCCATCCATACACACACAGACACACACACGACTCACTAAAACACACAGTGGCAAGGTTAGGCTGACATCAGCGGCTAACGATCAGTTCCTGAATGATTAGCTGCAGTAGCCCGGAGACATTTCCAGCTTGTTTCCCTAAGTTAGTCAGACATGCAACATCATTGGCCTTCACTCAGAAAAAACTACATCCAACTCCCACCGCAATTTCAATCTGATTGGGGACAATTAAGACAAAAAACATTGTAGTAAGCAGTAGTCTAATGAGTAAGATGCTCGTATTTGTAGTGAATTTGGGGTAGTTGGGATGCATGAAATAGGGAAGGAGAGACCGTCGTACTTAAAGTTGTTTTCATAGTAAAATGGAGTAAGATCAATAAGTCAATGGGGGATTGGGCTCCACTGTTTGTGTGTTTGTGGTTAAATGTGTCTGTTTGAGGGGAAAGTTATATGGCAGGAAGGTAGTTACATCAAAGTGAAACTAAAGCTGAAATGATGGATTGCTTTCAACACGCAGTCCTGGACTTCCTCTTTTTGATTTCACCTTGTTTTCTGTTTTCCATTTAAGTTATTAATATCCACTTTAGTCATAGTCATGTTCCATCAGGTTCCCGAAAATCACTTAATAAATGTGCAGTTTTATAAAATTTCAGTTTCTTCTAACAAGATTATTTTGATTCATTTCTCAGTATCTTTAAACATGCGTGAGCCTTTAGAGGGTGTTAATAAACTGGAACAGAATGCTAAAAAGGAGCCTCTCTACTTAGAAAACAGATCACCCAACCCCCACTCACCCTTAATGCCCTCTGGGCTGCTGTGAGTTTGGATTAAGTTTGGGTGCTGTGTCCCCTCCCTGCCGAGCCTCGCGAGCACAGACAGACACCTACATGCTAAAGTTTGCGTGTGATTTTGGGCTGTCACACCTAAACAAGGCCATCAACAAGGCCATCTTGTCTCGGCAGAAGAGGAAGGAGGTGTGCATAGATACGAAAAGCTGTGATGCCACTTGATTAGGCAATTAGAAGACGTGATGTTTTTTTTATTTGAGATTTGACAAAAGTATGTTAAAGCTGACCTGTACAACCCCACCAAACTGGTTTAGAAGACACTATAATACATAGAGAAGCCTTTTGTCTACATTTTGTTCTGTTTAAAAGAACATGTTTAGGCCTAGAGATTTAAAAAGTTTAAGGGAGTCATAAAAAGTGTTTATGCAACCGAAGCAAGAGCATATTATCCTCAGGTTCTGTTTCACTGCCAACTAATTAAGGCACGAGCGTGCGTGTGCCGTGTGTGTGCTGACCGTATGAGTGCAAAGCAGCGGATCAATAATGGTAGTCCACCATGGTGACATCTGGGCTGGACAAAAAGTGCAGTTCCTTCCCGTGGCAGCGCTCCCCTCGCTCCCTCCCTCAATCCCCGATCGCAGCCACGTGTTCCTCCAGGGCTATTTCTCCCAGCTAAGCTTATTTCTCCTCTTTAATCCTGCAATCACAGCAACAATGCCAAGCGAGGTTTCATAGAAACAGCCTGAAATCTATTAACCATGATCACTATGTCAAACTCCAAATCTGGTAAGCGTCGCTAATGAATCCGCCCTTTCAGTTTTCAGTTTCATCGGCTCATCAATAAAGTGAAAAATCAGCATGAGGGACAATGATGGAAATTGCAGATTGCAAGTAAACATGTTTGACTTCAAGAGCAACTCGGCTCAATTGATTCAATTCATGAGCACACACTAAATCCTGGATTAAAGCTGTTCAGACAGGTGTTGTATATTTTTCTGATTGGGAAGTGCTACTTTACTTTGTGGATTTG